>CAMXCT020000969.1:152500-187500 GCA_947184155.2 Cladocopium goreaui | reverse complement strand
TTTGGTGCCTGTACATTCCTCCTAATGTCTCAAAATGATATGCCTCAAAAGCAAAGCCTTCAGCTTGCAAGAGTGTATGATTCTGAAGATTGGGCAGCACATGATTGCAGCAGAATTGGAGTGGCACACGTGTTCTGGAATCTCGAAAATGACACAGAAAGATTCATAGTTTGTTTCCTGACACAAACTCATCCCAATCTCAATAGACCCCGTCAACTGTTGGCCAATGGGAGACTGCTGACTTGGAGGATTTCTCATACCATGCAGATTTCATCAAATATATACATGTCATACGTGTCATCACTTGACCAACCGTTGATTAAAAAATGGGGAAATCTGGGATGCACCCATCAAGGCCCATCACGTCGTTGGACTTTCCAAGCGCGCTTTCGCCTCTGCCATCATGAACTTTCTAAGCTCCTCTTTTGAGACCTTCCCATTGCCATCTTCGTCAGCCAGGCTCACGCATTGCTGAGCCAAGACTCTGGTCACATCTAGATCGCCAAGCCTCAAGGACATGGCAACCATGATCTCGTCCACGTCAAGCCTCAGTTCGAGTGGCAGCTTCCCAACAAGAAGGACCTACAATTTCCAACAGGAATGCAAGACAATGCAAGTAAATGGTGGAAATGGCCCCAAGTTCCCAGAACTTAAGGTGCGAATAAAATGTGCTGAATCTCGGGCAAGGTTCTCTCCATTCCCATCAGTGTCTGCTAAGTCAAAAAACTCATCAATTTCCTCAACCTGAACAACACCATCACCATCCACATCACAAAGGCTGGCCCAAATCTTGTTACAAAAAAACTCCACCAACATCGGCAGGGCTGGTCGCCCGCTTTCCTCAGATGGAACGTTCTCCGGATGAGCCTTGGTGTACTCCATGAGGACCTTGTCGTTGTGCATTAAGAAACTATCAATGACAATGCTGTAGAGACAATCTGGATCTAAAGGTTTCCCTGCAACTTCAACAAGCTCTTCTGTGATGGGATCTGACTTCATCCCATCATCAAAATGCAAGGCATGGGAGGTGGATCCAGCAGGAGCACCAGCCCTGGGGGTTTCCGCCCCATGCCATGGAGCTCTGCTTGCTGCAACTGCTTCTGATAGCACTGAGCCCGGAATCACAGCAGTGATGACCGTGGATGGGAACGGCACCTCTGAGGCCAAATCAGCAAAGCGGATCCTGCCATCAGAATAGGTCTTCTTTCCACGAATGCTACCTGCATTCATCAGAGCACCATCAGCTCCTCCAATGTCTCGCAATCCGCTTGCGAGCAAAGTTGCCATGGTGCATTCGTGAAATCGCACTCCCTCTGATGTCAAGGGATCCTCGTCATCCACAGGCATTGCTGCCAGGGTAGCTGCCTTCAGTTCTTCAGCTGGTCTCTGCAAGATTTTCACAGTCTCTTGTAATTTCAGATCTGGCTGATATGGAGCTTCAGACCGCTCCTTGCCTTCTGGAGCTTCTAACGGAACCATCTCTATGGACACGATGGGAGGAGACTTTGGCGGAGCCCCTTTCTCCCAAAAGAGGTCGATCACAGCAACATTCTTGGCATCGGCTCCTGCTTTCACAATAACAGTGCCGTTGTGATGTTCACAAAAAACGTCATGGTCATGGCCACCCAAAACCACCGGGAAATTGTGCCCTCGGTTGGTTATGGCGACATCGTCTGGCATGTCTTGATGGGTCAAGGGGATGACACAGTCAGCGTCTGGATAGATGCTGTGCACTTGAGACATGACCTCATCCACAGATTCAAGCACAGGCTTGATTTTGGTCGCATGGCCACCAAAGGCTCCTTTCCTGTACAAGGAAGCAAACTTATCTCCGCCAATAAGGAAGCCGGTCAAAACAACGGATCTTCCACCTTCCAATTCAACCATATGATATTCTACGAGTTTCTCCCGAAGTTCTGGCTCTTCTTTCATTGATAGCATGTTGGAGTTCAACCAAGTGCCCTCAAACTGATTTATGCGTTGCACAAGGCTACCAAATGGTATATCACACTCGTGGTTCCCAAAGCAAACTGCATCTACGGGAACTGCATTCATCGCAGCAACCATTCCACGACCATGGTCGATCGAGGACAGTAGGGAGGGTGCCAAAAAATCGCCAGCCAGTGTCGTCAACACATTCACACCTTCACTGCGTGCAAGTATGCAGCTGCGAAGCACTGGTAGATTGTCTAAGGCGTAAACATCATTGATGTGGAAAATACGTAGTCTGCAACCATCAGCAAATGAGGCAGCCTTGGAACATTTGAACATTCAGCCTTTTGACTGAAAGTCTTCAGAACATGATTTGTTGATACAGGAGAATAAGCGTGCTGCACTTACACAGTTGTCCTCTTTAGAGCAAAAGGTAAGGATTGTCAATTAATAGTCTACACCCAGAATCAACATTGGTTGCTGACATTTTGCTTTCTCTGGAAGCCCGTACATGTCAACCACCCCAGGTCAGAATTTGGTCAAACATAGAAATCAGGCGCACATCTCCAAAGAATTAAACCCTTGGCAAATAGAGGAGTCAGCCTATAGTAGGGTCAACAGCTATTGATGTAGAGGCTGGCTCCGGGATCTTCTCTGAACTTTAAACCATGCTTGGAATGTCAGCATGACATCATGACACCTTGGTTTCGGCCCTGTATGCCTCCTAGCACACTTGTTTGCCTATAGCAGCTATGTGCGAAATGGCTTGGAAATTGACAGTCCCTGGAGCTATATAAAGTCTACAAATAATCACATGCGGTGTAAACAGATCAGCGAAGCATTTTCATCACATGTACATAATATGGCATCAGCATCTTCAACGTTTTTTGAATCTCATTTTGTGAAGACAAACATTTAATTACAAAGTCAACGGTTGCCTCAAGTACCCCCTGGCTTCAATTTTGCACACATCAGAACTAAGCTCAGGCTGAAACATCTTGCTTCCCCGCAGCGCTAGGAGCAGTCGGGACTACCTCTGCACAGGGTCATGTTCAAGAAGTCACAGCCCACATGGAATTCCGTGTCTCAACAAGTTAAGAGTAAACAAGAAAACGGCAAGTGAATAGTTCTCTTCATGTGCACGTTTGCTGGGCGCACCGAATCTGGATCTTGATGTACTTGCACCGATGAGCCGCAACCCATATCAGCTTAGCAGGGGTCGCGTGCAAGGGATTGAGCTGAAAATATTACCATGCGATTGCAAAACGTCTGTGTGGGTTCAACGCTGGCAGCAGCGAACGACTCGCTGTTTACATCCAAGCATCAAATTCACAGCCTGGTCTCTGAGCTAGGTGAAGCGACAATTCTTTCCAACATCTGGCTGAGAGGACTGCAGGTCGGATCGAAAAAGGAATACGTCTAGCTTCAACAAGTTGGGTCTTAAATCCTGTCTAAATTGAAGGCCACAAATCTACCGTGGCTCTTCAAAACACGCATGCAGCATGCACCAGCCGCAAGCAAAAACACATGGCAAGAGGTAAAAATGGTGCAACATGGTGAAACAGCAGCGACACAACCGGACGCGTACCTTTTCGGAGCGACTAGTTCTTCAAAGCAGCAACATAGTATAACATCATCTGTTCATGCACCATCTCATGGTATGCCTGGAGCATTTTGCGAAGCGTTGGCAAGCGAAATCTCTCAAACCACCAACGGCCACCACATCCGAGCCAACCCCAAGCTGCTCCAGCCACTGGAAATCCGTTCAAGGCGGTGCTCACCTGTAAGTCCAACCTTTCTCCATCTTCTGTCGTTTGTAAGCCGACAGGCTCACATGCCACCGTCAATTTGCCAGAAGGACCAAGGTCAAATCCAATTTCACTCGGAAGGCGCTGCAACGTCACACACGCAGGACATATCTTTGGCAGCCAGGTACTTCGAAGTTGAGCAGGGTGCTCTGAGGACCACTGCTGATAGCCACGGAGCTGAAGCGGAGCATCTACCAGGTGCAAATTCCAAAAATCCGCTGCAAAACGCGGCAGACGATCGGCTAAGACTTCGGCCATGAAAGATGCCACATCCTTTGGCTCCAGCTGATCCCGAGGCCAACCTCTTTCAACAGGCAACGACAGGGTGGAGTGGACCTGAATGTCCGCTGTCGGACGCTGTCCTGCCTCTGAGGGTTTAACTTGCACTGAAAACTTCAGCTGTATAGGAGCTGAAACGACTGGCGGCTTGGCAAAGTTGAAGTCAAAGTCCTGCAAAAAAAATGAACTTGGGTGACATGAGATGCACTAAGGGTATCAGACACAAGAATGCAAACTGCATCAGCATCACCCTCAGCAATGATCATCCTGACCAATGAATTGCGCTTGCCTCATCGTCTTCATCTTCGGCGGCATTTGGAACCTACGTTTCAGCGATATCTATATAATTGATCAGTGCCCGTCAGTACATGGTCTTTGTCCAGCCCTGTCAAGAAAGTCTTCGTGCGCCTTTGAGTCACAAAAAGTCGCATTGGCCCCGGCCAAACTTCCACCTCGATCGGTGGTGGCATTCATGCCAGATCACGTAGCTTCCGGCATTCAATCTATTTCATAAGGTATGGCTAACATATAAGATTCACATAAGATTCACATATATAAGCTAATTCAAACAATTGTTTGAGTTGTGAACATATAATCAACATGTCATTCTTCATGCATCTTTCGCACACGACAATGGTGGTCGACGGCAAATACATTCCGAGCCACTGAAGCCACCAACCACAAAGAAACGCAACGAATGCTTCCCTGTTGCACCTGAAATATTGTGCATTATTGTGCATCTGGACGTGCTAAAGGACAACACAGAAACTACATGTCAAGTTTTTGCTCACACTCGCTACATAGTGGACATTTCAACGGTAGGCCTGAAACATCAAATCTGCACGGACATTTGGGGGCAATGAGCTGACTAGCCCATTGCTTCATGCATCTGGACAACCTGCACGTCAAATGGCTGCATTTGCTTCCGTATGTTCGGATATGTCCGCGTTACATTGAAAGAACAACAACATCACCACATTATGTTACGTAGTATTTGCTCTGTATGTCCGTCGCACAAATTGTCAATATAATATATAATAATATACCTCTAACACCACGCCAATTTTCCTAACACCACGCCTCAATATCGATTTTGGATGCACCCGCATCTTCCGGTCTGGGCCTTGCTTCAAGTATGCTTCAAGTCGCTGGTAAAAACCTGTAATACGGATGAGTGCAAGTAGCAATGCAGTCATTTATGAACCGACTTTGCTTCCTTTCATGCGTCACAAGTCTTACAAGCAGCCGTGGGGCCGTGGTCAGTGGGCCAGATTTTGACAATCATGTCCAACCTGTTTTTTTTGAATCTAGATACAGTACTGCTTTTGAATCTGCTGCCCAACTGCTAATTCTCAGCTCGAGCTCGAGCAAAATGTGAGCATGGCCTTCCTTGAGGTGAACATGGAAGTCTCTTCACAACTTCATAGATCTACCAGGTGTTTATAGGTGTTTAAGGAGTTTTTACAGTTTCCGGACTTGGCTAATCAGCCTGATTTTGAGCAAGTGCACCAAGAGTATCGCCCCACCCGTAGCTGCATCGGGTAATGAATTGGGCAAGTCTGACTCATTGAATATCATTGAATCCTTGGCACCTTCAGTGAGCTCATTAGGCTGAACAAGCTACTGTATGCATCTTACATGTCTAACAAAACATTGGTAGGATACGGTAGGACCGGCATCTGCTTTCTTGGAGCCAGAAAACCACGAGAGTTTTCGACCATCCAAGGTGAAAAATAATTTGAGTCGGCTCTGCAAACTGCAGATTCTTTTCTGCCCAAAGCCAGCATTGTCTCCACTAGGCTTGTGGCATCAAGGGCTGGTCCTTCAGAAAATCTTAGGCAACTTGCACTTGATTGAAAATGGCACTGGATCTGCCAAAGCTCTCAAGCCTGCCAAAATCTTTACTTGATCACTACGCATCAGTTGGAAACCTTGACCTTTCATCCTAGCTTCTACAACTGCCGCTAAGAAAAAACACTCGAAACCGTGAGTCCTTGGAGTCTTGGAGTCAACGCTTTGGACAAGGTTCAAGTTCAAAGACCTAGCAGCTGTGCAAACTTATCAAATCGCGCTGTGAAATCGTAGAGAACTTCTAAAGGGGTGTTAAAAGCACTCTTGCAAGGACCTCCATTCGCGAAATGTTGAGGCTTTGTGGGTGTGAAGGTTGAAGAAAGACTGTGTCACTACAGCTTCTCACAATCCTTTTTTGTATGCTGCGGCAGGCTTGTCTCCTGGAACTCTTCCAGGATAGCATTGGAAAGATGATGGGATCACATTCTGTGCTCCTCAATGCTGCTCCAACATCTTCCGCTCCACTGCAAACATTCAAAAGGAGAAGAGCAGAGCGGGAGGAAAAAGTGAAGCAACCTACGACAAGAAGTGGCATGTCTATGAGGAAGTTGCATATTTATAACATTAGGTTTTTATTCGTCAAACTTCTTTCTTGTCAGGGCCAGCAAGGGCCCCAACCATGCCTTGCAGAATTCGGACAAACCAGTAAGTGAACAAGAGACTTGGTAGTGGCAAAGTCACCATGGCCAGTGCGTAAACCGGCGTGTTCACGTCTTTCCAGTAACTTTGAGACGAGATGAGTGAATTCAACAGGGCTGGTCCGGGAAGGACGCGAATGACAAAAAACACGAGCACCATCACAAGGCCCATGAAGATGTAGAATGGCCCAGTGACTTTATACCGCGGCAAGAAATACACCACCAACCACAAAAATGGTGTGCTTAGTTCTGCAGCCATCATGTACAGGAGGTAGAAGCAACCAGCTTGGTAATGATAGCTGATTGGCCACACTACAACACAAAGGATATGGTGGATTGTGATCAGTCTCTCCATTGAGGTCTCGGAAACCAGACAGGCCAGTGCCAAATCATACACAAAATATCCGAGAATCGTCGGCATCGCTGTCTGCAAGATCAAGGAACGCCCATGCACCGTGTCAATCGGCGCATCAAACATGCAGACCTACTTGCAGAATCAACAACTTGCAAAAAATAAAAACATGGCAGCCCTTGTATGAATATGTTTTTTCCGGGAGGCCCGAGGCTAGAGCACATGAAAGGTGACGTTTTAGTGGCCATGAACGGCCCAGCGCAAGCTATATATGTCTATTTATATTGTTTTATATTACTGTATTACATAATATTACATATATTACATATGTTACATGCGCATAATTCAAACAAACATAATTCAATCACATGCTACCGAGTTGCACGGCGAAAGGAAGTGGCGAAGGGTTCCTCGATCAACAAGCCCATTGCACCGGCAAATCCAGAGATTGCCGCCTGTGTACAAGATATGACATAATTGGCCCACTCGTGCTGATCTTTCCGGTCCTCATTCCGTAGTAGCATTGAGGACGTCAATCTGAGCACGTAGTGAACGACACCAAAACCGCATGCCCATGCTGCCGAGGTCAGAAGCAGCGCAGCTGTGTCGCCAAGGTCGCCCACGTCCATGGCATCAGGATCGTTTTTGAGTGTTTTCTCAGCACCTGGATAGTCTGTTTCTTTACAATTGAGGTCTCGGCACAAATACAGATGAAAGATGATGAAAGATAACAATGCAACTGTAGCAAGCATATGTCTACGAGAAATATAATCACACCTTCTTTGCAGAAGGGTATGCAGCCTGTGGAAAGTGTTGAATCTGCACTCAATCACGTTCTGCGTTGTGCTTGAGAAGCAAATCCATGTTGAGAGTGTCCAGCACTAGTAGAGAGCAGCTTGCGATCTCATGAGGAAGCAACACGGAATATCATTGTGGACGGACAAAGGCATCTAAGTAGGTAGACTTTTGGCTAGTGCAGCCCAAGTGGTCACACTCCGACACTGTACAAAAGCATAAGTCAAGGCTGACGTAAACAATACACTCTTGCACTCCCAGTAGAGAGGCATTTCAATTTGAAGGATCTTCGAGAGGTTTGAGTTTTGAATTTTGAACAATCACATTCCCTAGTGTGGGCTGAGTACATCTGATTACCTGGTGTAAGCCTTGATGTGAAACAAAGCATGTTTTAGGCTCCGCAACACTGCTAAGCAGCTGCACTGGAAGATTCAAACTTGGCAATCAAATTATGACCGCAGTCTCAGTGTCAGCGAGATTGGTCTCCAGCAAAAAAGCGGAGTGGTTGTTGTCCTGCCTGGACCAGGTGCAGTTGACGACTTGCGGTGGATGTGCTATCGTGGGATTGGTGCAGTTCAATCTTGGAGCACCAAAGAGGCCAAGCACGGCATCATAGGCCAAGCAAGTCGCCTCTTGAACTGCACCGAAGTTCAGTTGGAAATCTGCACTGCAATTCATGCCGATCACACTGGTGTAGGCCATGCAAATCCCAAAACCATATTTTGGATTGAAACCACACGGGGAGCATCCACTGCCCCAGTCCTCACCAGGATGCCCAAGCACTTTGACAGCAGATTCATCCGCAGACTTATCTTGCAAGACCCAAAAGTCTTGTCCAAGTTGGTTCGTTAGGATCCCCATACCGTAAGAGCAAGATCCGGGTCCTCCTGGGCCCTCACACCACGTGTCGTTCAGCCTCTTGAACGTGGTCATTTCTGTGAGTGATTTGTGACTCAGAAAACCACCCTTTTCTTTTGGTAGCGAAAACAAGTCGAAGAAGAACGTGGCCAAGTCCACTGCAGAACTCGCAAGGTTGCCCATAGTCCAACCGTTCAGGCAGGAGGTGTATGCCAGGTCTTCAAATGTCTGTGTGTTATTCTCAAACTCCCAGGACTTCCAGGCATATTGATGTGCAAAGCCTGAGTACTGGATGCAACGTCCCAAGCGAGAAAAGCTTGTATGCGAATAGCGCCCAGAGTGCATCAGATTGTTTGGAATCGCTCGGAGTTGGTCCAGATCTTGCCACGACCACATTTGATGGACCTCAACCAATAGGAAGCCCAAGAGCACATAATTGGCCCCAGAGTACACAGCTTTCGAACGAGGCCGGCATGTCAGACCTTGCCTTGCAGCGCTCTTCAGGTACAAGAATGGTCCAGCATCATCACCAGCAAATTTGAAGGTAAAGTGCTCCATGAAGAAGTCATCATAGTCAGCTATGCCACTGGTCATACCCATTAAATCTCTGACCCTGATGAGATGAGCATCTTCCCCCATAACTTTTCCATGCTGCTGTGGTATAAACGTTGAAGGACTGGATCAATCCACCTTGCCGCTGCATCCTCCAAGGAAAGTCGACCTGCCTCCACTGCCTGCATCACCATGACGGCTGTCCAGGCTTTTGTCACAGAGCCTAGCGGAATCAAAGAGTCTGGGTGTAGCGGCGTCTTGCTCCAAACACTGTCGACACCAGCCGCCAGGGCTACACGGCCAGCCGGATTCGTAAATCCAAAGCTGAAACTCATGTTGTACTTCAGAGCCATCTCATCCAACACTGGCTGGACAGCTTGCTTCACATCATCCAGCGGCACAAGAGTTCCTTTGACAGCGCAAAAAAACATGAGGATAAAGGTCCTCATGCCGAAAGAACAGAAACTCGAAAGTCCAAATGACTAGCGAAAAACTGAAATACTACATCTACAGATCATCTACACATGTCTTGAGCCAAGCTTGAAAAGAGACTTCTAGAATCTCTAGCTGTCAGCTCAGATTCCTGACTTTGGTCACAACTCACAGACCAGAAACCTGCGAAAGAGTCTTCGAGGGAGAATGCCAAGCCTTCTTTCTGCACCATGAAGATTGACCTAACTTGCATTTACAACAGGGGATGGGATTGGCTCCGGGAAGCGATTGAACTCATCAAGTCCAAGCAGTCTTGGTTCTTGGCCGGCCCCTCGCGAATCAAGCCGCTTTGCACCTGCAGAAACAGATTTTTGATCACCAACTCGGCAAGCGACCCCACTAACTAGTCCTAGGTCTGGCAGCAAACAAAGAGTAGTCGTTTCTGCGCGGATCATCTAGCGCTGCTACGACCCGGGAAGGTCTGCTTTTGAGCCATTCCAAGGAGGCCCTAACGCTCTGCGACTACGGCGCATTCTCTGGATCAGGTAAGAAAATGCGCATTCTATCTGCAGGGTAGACCTTGGATCCGCATCCAATCTGGGGATTTCATGGGATTTGATGCTGCTCCTGCATCTGAAGCCCGAGGATCCGGCTTTTAGATCCTGCATGTCAGCTGCTGAGAGGTCCTCGGCCGTCACGCTATGTCTTGGTATGTCGTTGAGTGCCTGCATGCTGCTTTCAATATCGGACACATCCAAAACACCTTAGAAGAAAAATGTGTTTAGCCTCCTGTCAACAGCTTACTCCAAAAACCATGACAATAAAATTCAATAAACGCGCGTACTTAAAACTCGCCATTGTGGCCATCATGCTAGACTCCACTTTGGAATCACACCTCATCACCTCATCCGAATTCTTCCGCGCAAGACCTCAGGAAAAACTCGCCCAGGTTCGCTTCTGAGGGACCGCACCCAGTCAAGGATCGCCAAATTCGCTTTCATTCTTTCCACGGAAGAACTTGACCTGAGGGCCACTGAGGGCCACTGAGGGCTGGGTTTGGGAAGTGGGGACTACCGCCTGTGGGAAAAGGATCTGTGGCTCCTAATGGAACATGAACACCTGTCTGACCTAGTGCTAGGAGCGTTTCACTTGGGCACATACATACACAATGGGCAAAGAATTTCTCAATCGCTGGCTACGCACATGTGCGACAAGTGGAAATGTTCCGTCAACGCACCCTATTAAGGGTGTTTCTCCATCTCTCAACTTCTCTTCATATTGACAGAATGCATCAAGAAACACAATGCTGCGTCAGGTTGTGGTAGATTGCGCTCACCTTTTCTCTTGCCGACGCTGTGAAGTTGCATTTTCAGATTCAGGTGCCAGATCTGTGTTAGATCTGTTCCATCAAACATCATCAAACATCATCAAACTATCAAGCTCTATCCTACTCCTCCTTCATGTTCAAATTCTGCACCAGGCTCAGGCTGCTCCCCTGGCTGCATTTCTTCACCTTGGTGTTCACCAGGATGCTCCTCACCAGGCTCACCTGGACTCCGGTCAGAATGTCACACAGCTTGCAGTCACTCTCAGTGGCCGTGTTTTTTTGCCCCAAGTGCGACCCTGAGCCAAAAGATCTCAAGAATACATAAGAATACTGTATCAGCACATATCATCACCAGAGAGTTTTAAACATGTTAAAAGAACGTCTGAGACCATCTAAGCAGTACCAGCCCTGGCTCACCTTCGAAGGCAGCTCCTTCAGCACCCGGATCTGAACGCCCAGGTTCCTCTGGGTTTCCCGCTTCACCTGGGTCACCTGGATGGTCGGGGAACTTTGCCCCATGGCCTTGGTAGGCTTCTTGACCCTCAGGCTGCGGTTCCTGTGGCTCCTGTGGCTCCTGTGGCTCCTGTGGCTCGCTTCCCTCTGCTCCAGGCTCACCCGGAGGGTGTTCAAATTCATGCGGCTCATGTCCTTCTCGTTCATGTTCTACATATCTTTGGTGTCCTTCGAATCCTTCTCCTTGAGGTCCTTCATGCCCCTCAAATCCTGGTCCTTCGTGTCCTTCAAAGCCTTCATGTCCTTCAAATCCTGGTCCTTCGTGTCCTTCAGAGCCTTCATGTCCTTCAAAGCCTTGCCCTTCATGTCCTTCAAATCCTTCGTGCCCTTCGAATCCTTGTCCTTCATGTCCTTCAAAGCCTTGTCCTTCATTTCCTTCAAAGCCTTGCCCTTCATGTCCTTCAAAGCCTTGTCCTTCATGTCCTTCAAAGCCTTGTCCTTCATTTCCTTCAAAGCCTTGCCCTTCGTGTCCTTCAAAGCTTTGTCCTTCGTGACCTTCAAATCCTTCACCTTCATGTTCTGGAAAGGCTTCCTCCCTACCTTCAGGCTGCCCTCCACCTCGGAAATGATGCCCTCCATGAATGTCTTCTGGAGGGTACTCCTGCCTCTCTACCATGTCCTGAACAAAGAGCAGCCAAACTTTCACTCAAAGAAAGGAACAGCAAGTACAAAATCCAAAGCTTTGCTAGTTCTGCTGATGCACTGATGCCTCATCAGGATGTTGCAGCTCCGCAACTTGAACCAAGCCTTTGCGTTTGGAGGACCAGTCAATTCCAAGGTGCCAAAAGGTTCAATAGATGTCCATGGAGACTATGTAGTCTTTACATGTCTTTACATTCTTCCCGATCAATCTGTGGGCTCTTTGAAGATAACATCACGATCACACAACCATATTGCTGCCGGCCATGGTACTAACATCAATGGCTCCGCCCGTCTGCAAGCTGACGGTGGTGTGCCCGTCTTCAATAACAGGGGCGCCAGCCGCATGGACGATTTGGCCGGGAATGACCTCAGCGTGAAACTGATGATTTTTCGGCTTTATGTCAGCCCTGGATTAAAAACTCTTCTCCACCCGGAATACGATTTGTGGGGCAACTTATCACTTTACAAAGGGCTGGGGGGTGGGCCCCCGAAAAGATTGAACCAGGATTTACTAATCCACCGTCCACATGACAAATATGACCATGTGCCTACCACTCTACCATCTCTACCACGTCTAGCGAGCCTCGCCAATTTCCGCACCCCAAACAACTCCGTTCTCGTCCATTTCGTAGACAGGGCCATGCTCCACGACCTCCATTAGTTTCCAAGGATGGTTGCAACTCATGAAAAACAAATGAATTGATACAGCAGAATAATATATATCTATAATATACTGTGTAAAAAAGAACTGAGTCAGCCAAGGGATTACTTACCAAGGTAGCTTGACTTGCACAGTCTTCCGTCAACAAGAGCTGATATCTTCCTGCAAAAAAGCCGCCTGCAACGCGGTGCCTGGCTCAGGGAACTGTTCGCAGGGAACCACATTCCAAGATGACGTCATCCCAGTTTCGCCGAATATGGACGAGACAGACGGGACAGATTTCTTGTGGATTGCCCTGCCTGGTACGATCGCTACCTGATTGTAGTCTTCAGCTAGCATTGCCTCTTGCTGGGCCTGCGCTGGAGGGCTCAGAAATGCTAAGACAGCTGCTAAGAGTCTTTGACCGAATGCGTCAACTCAACCAGTCAACAAATACGGGTGTGTCTGAAAAGGGTACGAAGAAGGAAAATGATGATAAAGCACCAAATTTAGGGGTGTCCAATTTTCAGACAAACCCAATATCGATACATCTGGGTTTCGCTCCAGCGTCTCTGTGCGGAATCGAGAAGCATCTGCTGGGTCTGCAAGTTTCACGCTGGCTGCCTCAGGTCAAACACGAAATTCTCAGCGTTCGAAACGTGTCGCCATTTCAAAACGCCAATGACTGGGGGCCTCATGGGCGTCTGGGGGCAATGACTGGAATCGCACCACCTCTTTCCAGGAGGATGTACTTGAAACCGTGGAACATGATTGAAGGCCCTGCTTCGATCAGGTGCCCTGCGAAGACCTCCAAGGGATTCCAAGGGCTCGTGCGGCAGTCGGTTTCAGTAACAATTACAGCATCAATGGAATATCATGAACTAGCACCATATTCGTTCTATATGGGGATGGGTCAAAACCCTATTGTACCATAATTTGGGGAAGATGAACATCCATTTACCACCTATTTTTGCGTTCATCAGGGTGCCAGGGTTTTGACTCGTAGCTTTGTGTGTACATGTGATCATACAGACACATACCACACATTCGCTTCGTTGCTAGACCTTGTCCCACTAGGCCGCGCCCGCTATCTTGTTTGCTTCGTTTCCAAGGATGGTTCTCTTTGCAGAGTACCGTGCCGTCTACATCCTTCCAGATCCTTCACTTTTGTACGGCCAACATTCCGATTCCTGAACTAATGCTGTTCAACCATTTTGTAAAGTGTGGCCCAAAGCATGCACAGGTACTTACTAGAGTTCGCTGCCTTCATGATAGAGAATCACATAAAATAATATTATATTATTATACTATTATATACTAGGTAGATCTAGATAGATCTGGATTCTGGTTAAAGCATAGGAGCAAAACACCAGATCCTGTTCTGATCCTGGCCTGACCAACCACCGCATCTGGCTTGATCCCACTACCATCACGCTCCTCAATGGTAGCAAGTTCATGCCAGTTTGCTTTGAGAATTCCACTGATTCCTCTTGACCTTCCTTTCACGTGAGTCAGATATAATTTAGCTATTGTTCTCGATTCAGGATTCTATGAAGTTTACATGCTTAAGGTGACAATTATATATGTTGCATCATAATACATCATACACATACGTATAAGACCAGAGTTTGTCACTTCGATGGGCAGTTCTGCCAAGTTGCTGTAGCATAGATTGGCGAATCCTTCACCACCTCTAAGATTGCACCTCCACTCCGAAAAGAGCCATGCGCAAGGGGCTTTAGCTGCGACTCTGGGCTGGACCTTCCACAACGCTCACTGCAACATTGAAGTGACTGCTTGAAAAAAAATGGAACAAAACATCAGCATTCTACGATCCTGCTCTCTGCATCATACTTCATGTTGAGAAGATGGATCGATGTGAGAGGATGGTCAGAGGAGTAGAGCGATCAAATTGTAGCATATCAGTGCAAACAAGCAGCGAAGGGCTTATCCTTGCACCAAAGTGTGCTGCAAATGCGCTGCAGTCTGAAATCAGAACCCCGACACAACACTCGGAAGATGCTGTTTTGAGGATGGGACGCCCAAACCAGAGTCAAAAGTATGCAAATGCCCGCGCATGCCTGCAAGAAAGACACGCGTAGGGTCAAGAGCAGAGTCTATGAAGGGCGTGTTGGCTTCTTTCCGCCTTTTAATAGCACTTCATGGACTTCATGGTCATGGCACCACTGTTTTTCATTCAGCTTCAACAACAAAACCGCTGCCTTCTGAAACGCCGTCATCCGTCGAATGATCAGCAAGGCTCTGGCCTGCAGGTCCTATCAGCGCAATGTGCTTACGGATCGAAAACCTCCCAAAATTGGCGGACTTCAGTCGGATGCTTGTTTTACCAGCTCCGGAATTCTTGCTCTGCATTCTGCACATTTTGTTGTGTTGGCATCGTTCAGCTTGTTTTCTAAAATCCATCAGACCACCGTGAGTCCTGCGCTCCACGGCGGTCATCCTGGGCGCAACTTGAGCACCATAGCATTTGCTGTTCATTGGATCATTGAAGCGATTTTTTGGGGGAAATCAATGATATTAGATGTATATAAGATTTATAAGACTATATAAGATTTATAAGACTATAAGTTAAGGTAGAACAAAATGATGCAGAAACTTGCGGAATGGTGGATGTTTGCAACATCAAAAGCTCCAAACTTCTACTTTCAACCAAGAACAATCCTTCTTCCTTGCGTTCCTATTGATGTCTGCCCGGCAATTTCCTATTGATCCCTGCAACCCCCGGCCTCATCGGGTGGCAACCACCGGACATCACGAACCTGCTACAGCTGACCCATTTCGTTGCTCTCTCTCTCTCTCTCAGAGATATGTTGGGAGAGCCAATGGTCTGGATGCTTTGGGATGTTTAGCACTTGCATCTGCCAGGCCAAGGATGACAAAACAGCCTTTCTGAATTGCCTAAATTATCTGATTCTGGGTTCAAGGCAAACAAAAAACCGGCCTGTGGATTCCGGGAACGAGTACTGAGCTCCAGGTCATCCGAAACCTTCCCATACCTGTCAACATCCAAAGCTTCACCTCTCGAAACGACCTCACCCATTTGGCACAGCTTGACATATCCAGATCGCATTACTGTTGTAACATGTTGTAAAATATCGATGCTTGAGACTTGAGATGCAGAAACCATGCCTGGTGGAAGCCATCACAGCATGGCTTCACCATCCATGGTCGAAATGCGAAATATGTTGGAATGACATGGAATGACTGGTGTGGGTTAAACGGTTAAACGGTGAAACATCAAGATGAAACCGCCTATGCCTACGTAGACTCTTGATGGTTTAGGATGCTTAGGTCTGTCATTGAAATGGTGCAGGTCTGGTTGTCTTGCTGTGGAGCCTTTGTGTTTGGGAACATGGCATCTGGTGGCATGCCTCCTCTATTTCGAGCTGTTCTACAGCATAAATCAGCAGAAAAGAGTCGAAATCTCGAAGCGCTTTGAAACCCATTTCCCGTTTGTCGGTCAAACAAGGAGGATACAATACAGAAGGTTTCACTGGTTTGATGAATGGAATGGGGTAGGAACCGACGGGTCAGGGCCCTAGGCCATAGTGCAGCATAACAAGTTCGTTCTCTCCAATCTCGTGATGACATGATGCGGAAACAAAGGCCCCGAACGGGATCACTGCAATACCCTGCTGCACGGCCCATCGCAATAGAACCTCCAATAGCACAAATTGTTTCCAGTTCAAATGGCCAACTTCGTGGTTTAATGGTGCAATTGAAAGTTCAAATATCTGGAAATTCTTCAAATTTCTTTAATGAAAGTTCCTCGTCGGACCTGCGCGGCTGATCGACCCACTCGTTTGGCCACCTTCACCACCGCCTCAGCAGATCTCTGCCATGCTGCCAGGTTGTGCTGCACACCAAGGATGTGGCTGGTGAGCGTAGTGTAGCACCACCCAACAAAGAGCTTCCCAGCGAGCCATAGGCCTAGCAAGGCAGGAAATCGACCCTTGCCATTCGGACTTGTGCTGACGTGTTCATCAAAATAAGGATCTCAAAAGAATCGCTTACACTTGAGACATGTTGAGACATTGCTGAAGCAAGATTTATCACGTAAATTCTGCAGTCCGTACATTTCGACACCGGAAGAACTCCCAACATCTCCCAACTTAAAGCCAAAGAGGCCATCAGCTTGATATGTTTTTCGCGGCAGAACCTGAGTCACCGGAAAAATGTCTCCCTGGAATCCCTATATTTTCTGACACATTTCAAGCCAGCAGCTTCTGCAATGGAAGTTGAGGCCACCAAGGATGCATTTCCACCTGCCCACATTGCAGATCTCAAGTTCCAAACGGGGTCGGAAAATAGGGTGCCCTCCAAATCTAGTGTGTTGGTTTCATCCGCTAAAATAACATAAAATCACCATAGTTCAGTTCAGATTCCAGCCACTCCGACAACGCTAAGCCGCTAAGCCATGGCACCTGGTTGACGGCGATGTGCAGCTTAGGGCCATCCGCAAGAAGCTCAGTAAGGTGTCGCACTCCAAAGTTGGACACGCCCAGGGCGCGCACCTGACATGGCTACCCCCAAATCCAATGGTCAATCATCACTATATGGCTATATAATGCTATATATTGGGGGTAAATATATATATATATTAATATTATTAATATAATTATAATTATATCATATTATATCCAATTTTCAGACATGACAAACCCAAATGGCTATGGAGAACTATGATACAAACCGGCACTTGCAGTGGCAGATTGAGCAAGATATGACCAAATCTCTTGATGTCTTCGGAACCGAAACCAGCAGCACTTGGCACCTTCCCCTCTTTCTGCGCCCGTTCCAGACCGCGCCAGGCTTGAAGCCGACAACTTCGCCAAGAAGTTGCTGCACATGGAGGAAGGGGTGCCTCGGCAGGGCTAAGCCATGGGACACCCGAAGGTTGGATGTAGGCTGTATCTGCTACTCTAGGGCCATTTTAACCAAACATCGCGACATTGAATTCAGAAGGTGAAACGGTCGATATACTTCTAGTATCTTCTAGTCTTGTTGCCAACTGGAACAGACCGTTTCAACGTTTTATGGGGGATAACTCTTGGATGGAGCCTAGAGCTGCGGGCCTGTTGCAGCAACCCGCACCCAAGAAAATCATCGAAAACAAGAGGCACCATCAACCCTCCAGCCATCTCCAGCCATCTCCAGCCTTCTTATCGAAATTGGATGGCCAATGCAGAAGTACCTGCCATAAGCAAAGGTTCAACTAGTTAACTAGTTCCAACTGCTGAGTCCAAGTCTCCAAAATCTTTAAAGCCACCTGGGACCTGTGTTTTCCCTTGTGTGGATCTTTTTAAAAGCTCAGCAGCAGACCAAATCAATGGGAGTTCCAAGTTCCTTCACCGCTCTCAGGACAGCAGCATAAGTTTCATCCGTACCCATCTCGGTCGGAGGAACTTTTGTCACAAGGAAGACCTGGCGAAAGCATGGCTCGGTATCCTGTTCACCCTCGGTTGTCACACCAAACTACTGGTAGCGGGTATAGCCTATATATATAATATAGCTGGATGATGCCGGATGTTCATTGCCTCATCGGAAACTCACGAAAAATATTGGAAAATCATAGATATGGACCCATCCCCAACTGGAAACCTCTCCACTCTTTGTGCTTGGAGCCTCTTCCCGTGGCACCGTACCAGCTGCAAGGGCTTCGCCAATCTCGCGGTGGTTTTCGTAGAGCACGGCTGTGTCGATCTGATGACAATTGCAGGAATCGCAGGTGCTACAGAGGTCAAAGTTCCATCCCGAATCTGTCTCAGTTTCCAACCATCCTGCCACCTAGCTGGAAGAAAGATCGCAAGGTGTTTTTCACCTCAAAAGCACCAAGAGTTACAGGAATTCCCCAAGCGGTCCAAAGATGTCCAAAAGATTTTTGATTCTTGGCTCATGCCAAGGAGTCCAAAGAGGCTTCATCTGTAGCACTTTTTTGGATAGGATCGCGGCTCGGTCACCCTGAAAACCGTTGGTACCAAAGCCTCTGAGTGGCATCCTCACCGGGTACCTCGCAAAAATTGATTGAGGCATATTGAAGCCAGTCCAGTTTGTCGGAAACGGTCTGAAAATAGGCTACCCAAAATCAAAATGCTCAAGAAAATCCTTTCCCCATGAGAATTTCCATACATTGTTTTTTTTGCACAAAGCCATTCCGTCAGCTACGGTCTTGCTAACAGCGTTTCGGGGCACCCACGAAGCTGAACAGAAAGCCCGCCACTCTTACGAAGCTGCTCCTCGACTGCAAGGACACACAGCAGTTAACAAATGTGCATATGTTTCATTCGATTCCGAGCGAAACAATGAAGTACGTCAGGAAACTTGCGCATGCCTAACAAAATCCCTACACTACAGGCATGCACCCTTTCTCAATGACTCAAATGCAGTCTCAGAGTTTTATTGGTTCAACGGATTCAAACCGAAGGCATCCAAAGACTCCAAAGACCATCTGCCCACAAACAGCGGACCGCAAGTCCAAGGGCTGGCCAACCAGTCAAGCATTGTTGTTGTTGTTTCCCGACGTGTCATGCAATGAGAAAAAGGATATTCGAAGCAGACCCATGCCAAACACATGCGCAAATCATGGGAATCGCCTTTCGCTAACCAATTTGTGCAATTTGCAAGTCAAACGTGTCCTTCTCATCTTTGGCAATCTGAGAAAGGATCGACCGAGCGCAGATTTCTCCCACCAGCCTTGCAGGCGCATCCTGTCACGAGGTGCTCTACAGGTTAGGCCGCGCAAAAACCCAGCCGCGATTACAACCGAAACAACAGAAAACTTACAATACATTCCAACAAGGCAGTCTTCAGCGCAACAGCGACAACTACAGCAACAGCAGCAACAACAGCGACACAGCGACACCAACACCGAAGTTCAACAGTTCCTCAGTTCAACAGTTCAACAGTTCAACAGTTCAACAGTTCAACAGTTCAACAGTTCAACAGCTCAACAGCTCAACAGTTCAACAGTTCAACAGTTCAACAGTTCAACAGTTCAACAGTTCAACAGTTCAACAGTTTAACAGTTCAACAGTTCATCAGTTCAACAGTTCAACAGTTCAACAGTTCAACAGTTCAACAATTCAACAATTCAACAATTCAACAATTCAACAACAACAACAACAACAACAACAACAACAACAACAACAACAACAACAAGAACAACAAGAACAACAAGAACAACAAGAACAAGAACAAGATGATGATGATGATGATGATGATGATGATGATGATGATGCTGGTGGTGGTGATGATGATGATGATGATGATGATGATGATAAACAAGAACAAGAAAAACAAGAACGCAAACAATAAAGACATGCCAGTGAGTCGGAGTGGCCGCTGGGAGATTCCGGAAAAACTGACGTGTCCGCGACCTATCCATCTTTGCAGCTGAAAATCATCTTGCGACTACGTGGCAATCTTGCGACTTACCAAATGTTGACACCAAGACAGCACGATCTGTTGAGCTCAGGACGCGAAGATTCCGGGCACCAAGCACTCGCAACCTTCGCGAAGACACGACTCGCAGCGACACCCGTGACCCGGATGCTGGCGCTCAGGCACCGACTGAGAGTCCACAACCCCAGGCTCTCCAGGTCTTTCAACTCTAGCAGTCCTCGTCACAATGAGCTGCAAAAAGATGTCGAAAGTCTCTGGGCTCAAGAAATGTGGGAGTGAAACATGCTCATCAGTATCATCCTCAAGCAGCTGTGCACCTTCCAAGCCTGTAGTCAATGCAGGAAGGAATAGAATAGAAGAAGAAAGATGGAGAAAGATATAGAATTATGAGGAAAGTGTGGTGCAGGACCATTCTCTTGTTGCACTAGTCTTGTCGGTTCAGCACTCAGTCGTGGTCTCGTCGCCACAGCTCCCCTGTACCCTTCTTTTGCGTTCGGGCTCGCAGCTCTGGGCTGAAAATGCACTTTGAACCAGTGCTTCAAATCCCCGAATTGAGGGGACTTCCCCTAATGACCAAGGGCAAAAGCAAAGCCCAGATCCTAGCTGTAGGCCAGCTAAAGAATGAACCCAAGAAAGGGGGTGAACCACAGCCAGATTAAATAGCATCACAAGAATTGACTGCTACTCACCGGAGCACCCTCACGAGCACCGTCAAACGGGTTGTCCTTAGCAAAACAAAAGGACAATCCAAGCAAAATGTATACATTATACTTGTATGTATATATATATATATGCCATTAAAACAGTATATAACATAATATAACAGATTCTTCTGACCTCCTGCATCTACATTGCACCGTCAATTCTTGAACCATGGGGCGTTTGCCAGCTCCAGGTTCCGCTTGCTAACACTGATGATCTTGCCACTCTTCCTGGGTCGTTTAGGCTTTGCTGTTTATACCCAGCTGATGAGGTAAACAGATTTCCCGCAAATCAATGCCCACTTGCAAAAAAAAAATCTCTGCAAAGGAAAGAGGATACAAAATCTTGAAAATTACCAAAAAAACTAACAAATACAACCACTATGAAGTTTTTGTCATTGGACCTTGGTGTCACCACTCTGGACTTCAACATACTTCAACTATGTGACGACTACCAAGACAAAGGCCACTGCAATCTTGACCTTCTGAACGCCAAGGATCTCTGGCTCAGCACCGTGCCTGCACAAAACAACCATTGGAACATGACCTTTACTATTCTGTCCATTTCCAGGATGACTACTAACAATCTATAATATATAATGATGCTGAAAGAAAACAAAATGTATCATGAGCTGTGAATCGTAAGCATTGTTGTCGTTGTTGTCGTTGTTCTCGTTGTTGCTGTTTTTGCTAATGATGCTGATACAAGGATGTTGATACAGATACAGGGATGCTGATATGAGGATGTTGATACAAGTCTCTGCTTGGGACATGTCATGAACCCTGTGGCTGACAGTCAAGGGCCTGACTGCAGGAGGACGCAATCGAATCTGAAAAGCTCCTGGCATAAGCAGAACAAATCAGCAGAAATGGTGGACTCCCTCACAAACGCCTCAAGACTCTGTATTGAACAGAAAAAACATGCCAGAAAGTGCAACTTTCAAGAGTGTTGGCTCAGGAAGAAAACTGGAGTAGATCAGAGTCAAGTCTTGATTAAGTAAAATTAGTATGAATTAGTAATGAGATGAACTAGTAGAGAGGGTCTTCAACTTCTCCCAGAAGGACATCCAAAAGGGATCTTCGCGAGTCAGAAGCTCCCAGCTGTACACCCAAGTGCCTTTTGACACAGCCTTGACGACCTCACCCAAGCGCCCCTGCAGGCCCTGCAAAGGTGGGAGAATTGTCATGTTCAATCAGTGTCGCCATTGTATGCCATTGTATGCCATTGTATGCCATTGTATGCCATTGTATGCCATTGTATGCCATTGTATGCCATTGTATGCCATTGTATGCCATTGTCCAATATCTTCCTGCCTGCACGCCTCGCATGATCCGTACAATATCGCCAGGCAGGATGACCCGACCATCCTCAAAGAGAGGCAAACTTTGTCCAAAGCTGCCCTCTGCAAAGTTCTTTGTCTGGTACTCTTCAACTTTGTATTGACTCGGATCTTCGCTCTCAAGACTTGGAAAAGCAAGACAAGGGCACGTCGCACCCTTCTTGATCAACGAAGAACATGTTTTCTTTCACATGTTCCCCATGCCTCATCACCGTCAGAAAGGTTTTCGGAGTGACCCAAACGGATTTCCTGGCGACCAGGCACTAGTCGCAAGGTTTGAAGAGTTTGCTGGATCTGGTGAAACATGTAGCCACAGTCCACAAGGGGTTGCCTTCTTTGTAATGATTTTTCCGGCTTTGTACAGGCACGATCTCTGGCAAGGCAAGCAGGACATCCCACCTCGGTGCAAAGAGAAACCAAGAATCTGCCTTCGATTCCATATGCTAAGCATTACTAAGGCTTTTACACATCTTTATATACATCCATTCAGATCACCAAGGTCCCAAGTCCCACACCGAAGAGAAGACTCCAAGGATCCTCCTGCAAATGATCTTGCTCGGTGGAGACCTGCAGAGCTGTTGCAGGGCGAACCGTTGTGCTAGCATCGAACCAAAGAGGCACCTGCCTCTTGTTGTGCGCCTGCGCAAGTGTTCACACAGAGTCTTCTCTTTAAAGAGCAGAGCAAAAGCTCTCTCTGATAAAGAAAAAAAGTGAAAAAAACATGCTCGTCCGGGCTCGTCCGGGCTCGTCCCACCTTGGACCAAGTCTGCTCCTTGGTAAACTGCCCCTTTGCGCACATGATTTCCTGGCGTCGCGCGTCGCGGAGGCAGTCTGGAAAGCTGGCAACATCCTCTCCGAGTGACACCAAACAAGGCCGTAAAAGCAGGTGTTTACGAGGTCAAGTTACAGGCAAAGACTTCGTGGGTCAGAGCAGTTGAGCAAAATGTGATCCCCAAGAGCTTTATGGCAAAGTCAAACTCCAACGCTTGAGCAGTCCTAGGGTGGGATAGCCAGCGGCTGATGCCACACATCCTGCAGCCAATAGACCGGCCGAAACGGCCATACCACAGGCCACCGTTGTGGCAGTGACCTCCAGCGCTGCTATGGATGGCAAACTTTGTTGAACTCATGAAATTCATGAATGACCCTCTGAGAGTCCTACCTCACTGTCTGGAAGTGTGGCAATTTCCTTTGAGTTGTCAACCTGAGTCATGGATCTACCACACAGAGACTTCGCAGCAATCTCACAACGGTGCCACGACGTGGAAAGGTTCAGCCGCTCGCCAACTCTTGAGCTTCGCGGAGAACTGGCTCGAAGTCTTCTGCCTCACATGGTATGTTTGCATTTCTTTGCAGTTCCGCTGTTGGAAAGCATTGCAGCATATTGCAGCATGGCAGTATTCTCAGAACAGTATGTCCTGATATGTCCTGATATGTCCTGATAATATCTGATAATGTGGTTTGGTTTGATAATGGTCCTTGCCCTGATCGCACTGACTGTTCTTCTAAATGACGACCAAAACTGCATTGCAACCAACCAAGGCCCTCACAGGCAAATTATTCTTGGCGCATACCCATGTCCTGAGGATTTTAAGAAGCTGATAGCTTCTGCTAAACTGTCGTTGGAACCCACAGTCAAAGCAGACAGTCGGGCTAAGGCTAAGTTGTGAGCTCAAAAGCGAAGATCCCAAGTGCCTTCCACTCAATTGTTCCTAGCACCCTTCAAAAGATGCCAATGCCAACCATGGTGATTCCATGTGATTCTCTTCTATCATGAAAGCATTGCGACGTCGGGTTTCGGAGGGCCTTCTCTACATCCATCGGCGGCGTCTTGTGGGGCGTCGGGCTGCTTGAGCTCAAATTCCCTCTGCCAGCCTGCAGTTCCTTGGAAACAAAATGGCCGTCGCATCTATCGCATCTATTCCCTATGAAATATATCTCCGTGGTCGTCTTTCCTGAGTATGTTTGAATGATGATGGCAACGATGGTAGCTACTACTTCTACTGGGCGCGTCGTGGTTGCCAAGCAGAAAACCGAGCTGCCATGTCGTATCTCCATCTCGAGCCCAGATCTCGCAATTCAGTCCAGGCCGCAGCCACCTGCCAAGGACCAAAGAAACAGAACATGTACAGTGTGCAGCTACGATTTACATGTTCAAACAGGAACTGATCTTGGTAAATATGACAATCACCAGCTAGGATAACTAGTTACAATATGTTACAAGAAACCTTTCACTTTTTGCATCGATGTGAGTACATGTGACTACTACAATTCCACATGCATGGCAGTTTGAACTACAACGGGCAGACCTTGCAAAAGGCTTCCACGCGGGACAGAATGAGATTCCCGGTCCTTTCAAGTTTCAGCATCCGCAGCCTACTGTCATAATGATCAAATGTGTCAAGTGTTGGAAGCCGGCATGAACTTGTCAGATATTGTCAGGTTGCCAGTGGTGAGTTGGGAGCCCTATGATTCACGACTGCTGGACGCAGATAGGACGTCCTGTCGCGCGGGTGAACTTCCACAGCCCTGCGCAGGAAGCAACACCGGAGGTCCATCTCCGACGCATCGCGATCAGCCCCAAGTCTCAGGCGACAGAGGAAACTGTCATTCCAGGTGGAGAATCATCATATGCAGATCATATCCATGTTCCCCCCCAAAAAAGGGTATGTTAACGGTATGTCAGTATGTTCTGTGACATTATATTATGCCTGAGAAGGCGGGGACGAAAGCCAGCCCCACAGCCCGCGGCAACGACAGAGTTTTGAACGTTCAGTGTTATAGATAGCCTTTTGTAGGCGCATCCGTCGCTTGCATGTTCAAATCGGTGTCCATCGTGCAAGTTTCTGTGGCTGTACATTGCATCTGAGGTTCGGTTAATCGCTCTTTTGCAGTGTACCGTGTGGCTTGGTGAATGCAGCCAAATTACAGTGGAAGACTGAGTCCCTAGCAGGGATTAATTGTTTCAGAAATGAATTCAAAATCATGACGTACCATAGCCCCTTTGCTTGTTAGCTTCCCTTTCGTGATTCATTGATCTTGCGGCACCCGGGTACCCAATGTATTCTTACGCCTTAGGTTGTCGCAGCAATGAGAGTGGTCCATGAAGGGTCAGCCTGGAAACAAGCTGTGATTTTCAACCCATAGCTGTGAGCATAGATTAGCTATAAATAAGTACAGATACTGATGATCAGCCAATGACGCCGCGTAGGCATGTTATTCATTGTTAGCCACGAGCTGGGTAATCACAACCCACCAAGATCATCGACGATGAACCTATCGCTGGCTACGTATATCCTTGGTTGAGTGAAACTGATCTACCTTCAGGATCGCTGAACCAGTGATCAAAAATGACATGGTTGAATGATGATCACCGGTTAGTCTTCTCCGCCAACTCGTAATTAGAAGTACCTGGATCAACTAGTGGCTAGCGACTTATCATCGCCAATGCTTGGGGAAACCGATTGCAGCGGCTCCAAATGCCAGGCGTACTCGAGCCCGCCAAAACATTGTGCTAGCGGCAACAGCAAGCAAAAAAAAACCCGCCTTCCTTTTCTGCCGGGGTGGCTGGCTTTCGTCCCCCCCTTCAACGCCCTAATCTTAAGCATGACTTTCTGGAATGCTTTGCTGCACCTCCCAACAAATGTTTATCGGCAAATCAAAAAAAAAGGCCGGTTCTTGAGAATAATAGGCTGGGCCATTGTCACGCTCAAGACGTACTGGTCCCCAGTATTTTTTCAAAAAAATGAGTATGATCATATGAAATTACTTTACTTCGTGTGATCCCCACCATGACATTTATACATGTTCTTACTGGCACATCTTCTGGCATTCTATCTGACATATCTTCTGACATTCTATTTGGCATTCTATCTGGCATATCTTCTGGCATATCTTCTGGCATTCTATCTGGCAAATCTTCTGGCATTCTATCTGGCATATCTTCTGGCATTCTATCTGACATATCTTCTGGCATTCTATCTGGCATTCTATCTGGCATATCTTCTGGCATATATTCTGACATATCTTCTGGCATTCTATCTGGCATTCTATCTGGCATATCTTCCGGAATATCTTCTGGCATATCTATCTGGCATATCTTCTGGCATATTTTCTGGCATTCTACCTGGCAAATCTTCTGGCACTCTATCTGACATTTTATCTTCCTACATGAGGTCCGGCAGGGAACACTTGGCATGGATACTCGCGGTTGAGGTCCGGCAGGGAACACTGGGCGTGGATGGTCGTGGTTGAGGTCCGGCAGGGAACACTGGGCGTGGATGGTCGCGGTTGAGGTCCGGCAGGGAACACTGGGCGTGGATGGTCGTGGTTGAGGTCCGGCAGGGACACTGGGCGTGGATGGTCGTGGTTGAGGTCCGGCAGGGAACACTGGGCGTGGATGGTCGTGGTTGAGGTCCGACAGAGAACACTGTGGATCGCGAGTCGCAGTTGAGCAGGAGGACGAGGAGGACAACGAGAGGAGGAGGACAACGAGAGGAGGAGGAGAGGAGGAGGAGGAGGACGAGGAGGAGGAGGAGGACCAGGCAACTGACATAAAATCTAACAACCCTCACCTGGCAGGTGGGGAATCACGCGCCTCAATCTCCCATTAACAATTAATCGTTAGTAACCAATAGATATTAATAACTATTCTTAACCACCATTCATAATCATGAAGCGCCATTATTAACCATCATGTTCCATGATCAACCAATATCTACTGTCATGAACCATCATCAACCAATGGTGTGCCACCAAAATTACCAATCATTATCAAGTTTATGTACTACCAGGTAGACCATTCACCATTAAGTACTAACCATTGTTCTACATCGGCCAGAAAAAAAAAACACACAAACAAACAAGGCTGTCTCCTGGTGGTTTTTAAAGCGAACCAGGTTTAGCATGTGACAGAGTCAATGTCTGTTCATATTCTTGTTTATGCCAATGGCTCCTTATCAGTTGAAGGTATTTCTTGCACCCTCCCCGGAGCACATCCCACAGCCAAATACTTTGGGAACCTCTCAACAGATGTTTTTCGTGAAAACACAACAATTCTCCGGTTCCCCCCTCCCAAAAATAAACAAACGAAAAGCTGGGCCATTGTCACATCCAAAAGGGCACCCAAACTCTTGGAGTGACACTCTCGGTAAGACACTCTTGGTAAGACACTCCTTTAATCGGCCAGAACCTGTTCCCCAGTATTCCCCCCTTTTTTTATAAGGGGGGTCAGGTTTACAATGGTAAGACACTCCCACCTTCTCGAAAACAAGACCTCCGCACCAACGCCGTTTTCCCGTCCCCCCACCCAATTCCGGCTACCCATTCCAAGAGCTACCGATTCCGGAGCCTCCCCCCACATCCCCCTAGATTAGCTTCGCCATAGCTTCCCCGTATACAGATCCTCCAGCCTTCGGCTGGCTTTCGTAATTATATGACGTTTGACACGCCTTTGAGACCATGTAGAATCTATTCCTGAAAATGTCAAGTCCCACTCCACACTGTATCTGTATGTTTCATGACCATGGATGCCACATGACCTGAAAAGGCTCTTGTCGCATCGAACTCTTCAGTGCGCAATACTCCAAGCCAAGTCGCAAAGAGTATTGGTCTGTTGCAGAGAGGACCTTGTCTGTGGCACTTGTTGGCTTCAAAATCTTCAAACTGTACAAATTGCACTTCTGTTGGCGTTTATGCAGCTTTCTCCTCGAATGCCCAATGGAACCAGAATCTCTTCCATCCGAAATGGACGATGATTTTGCAGCTGGCAAGTAAAGGGATGTAAAGGGTATATCATTAGAATCTGACTGACTACACAATGCGCAGCCAACATGCTTGCAAGTTTGGCAGAGCATCCAAATCTGTACATTTTTCAGAATGCTTAGCGTATGCTTAGCGTCACTAGGCAGCACACCTCCTTGGACACTGCAGATGCCATGGCGTTGCCACTGGATTCTCCATCTGCCATGACATTGCCACTGAATATCCCCTTTCACCAATTCCTTTGTGTTGGCTTTCTTCGAATACACATTCTCACACAGAAAGACTCTTGTTCAATACGGTATTACAATCTAGACCTTGCACTTACCACGGAGGCTTATATAATAGTGTATATATCATATAATATTTTACATATAATCTGTGCCGATTTCACAGTTTGGTCCAGCATCAGAATGTAACCTTGTGCCTGCTAGCTCAAGGTTTGACTCCAACTCATCAAACGACCTCGAACAAAATACAACATGCAATGTGCCAGGAATTCCATTGCTGTTCCAGAAGTCTTCCTTGCAGCCGCATCTTTGGAAAACTAAGTCGAAGACTGGGAATATCTGGGCTGCTCTGAATCCTGGGCGTTGCTGAGAGCCTTGGGGCCACTACCAAGGAGACCAAGGCAACGCAACGAAACCAACGAAAGCGACGCCAAGGCACGGGATCTGCAAAGTCTCGAGGCTGAAAGAGCTCAGACGATGAAGCCTTGGCCCAACATCAGAGCTGCACAGCCGCACGGGCACGGCCAGGCAGGGCCCTTTGGACAGAGGTCGGAACAGAAAATGCCATTGAAGCCATAGCCACTCAACAACTGTCGGACAGAAATGTGATTCGTTATCACAGAAGCGTGCTTGTTTGCTTATTGAGAATGACCAGTTCCAAATAAACATACAGTCTCTGCTGACTTTGAAGATGCTGTTCCTGGTAGTGTGGATTGGTTTGCTATCTGACTCGCAAAGATCTGCAAGATGCTTAGGATGACTTGTTGATGCAAAGTTCCATCTGGTCCAACAGTGATGCCATTCAATTCTTATTCAGTAAGTTTGATGAAGCTTTGGGGAAACTGCGTTCTGTCTTGGACAAGGGCCAATTGGGCCAATTCACTCATTTGGAACTTCAGTCCAATGCCTTCATTTCTTGATGAAACTCTTTCGGAGCCCAGAAGATGCGGGGCAAATTCTGATAATTCTGCTGTAGTCGGACTAAGATGACAAAGCAAACGTTGCTGTTCGATGCTTCATGATAAAATCGAAACTGACATCGAACACGGCAACAAGCAGTCCCCGTTGGATGCGAGTAGTAGTAGATATTGGCCCGGATCCATTGCCTGGCATTGATTCCACCTTTGTCTCAGAGCAAATCGACATGTTCCTGGCAAACCACAATGAAACAGGCTGGAAATGCGCGAGCTTGTGGAAATCTGCCACTACCTGGCTGTGAAGGTCAAATTGTCGGAAGCACTGAGTTTGTCTGTCATGGACTCGCTTTGTCACGCGAAACGCTTTGTGACTGTCTTTCTCAGACGAACATGGAAGAATGTAGTCTTGGGCATTTGTAATTGCCACGTCTACTTTGACATGCGAACTGCGTGCTGGTCACAAGAAGTCAAGAGTTTACAATTTGCTGGCTCCATGAAAACAACTGTTGCTTTTGGTGGTAGTCATGTAGATTCTTTCGCATGACCTGTTTCAGCACGGTCTAGAAGCATTTTAACATCATGACATCATGACCTTGGAATTTGAAGCCCGTCTGATTTTGATTTTTGTCCAATACTCGGCTTGCAGACCTCCATGCCGGGACTCACGCCCAACTCAAAAGGGGCCAACTCCGATGAAGCGAAGACACCCTGGGCTACCCCGGCAATTTTTCAAGCAGATCGTGCTAAATTGAATGACTATGATAAAATTTATACATGAAATTCCAGCTTCCCGAGGAAAAATCTGCTGAATTTTGCTGACCTGGTACAACAATCTGATGGCGTTGGCCAGAACCTGGCAACTCTTCGATGCGATCCAGGAATGCTTTGTCTTTCACAGGATACAAGACAGTCGTGGAGCCCATGGAGTCAAACTTTGGGACCTGGATGTCATCACTGTTGCTCAAGGGCTTGTAATCCAAATGCGGCGAAGCAAATGGATTTCGAGATTGCACCACAAGCCTGCGAACACGAAAGCTTCCATGCATTTTAGCAAATGTGATTGCACTATGTTGCGTTTATATGCCTGAATTGCTGGCCTGCCCCGTGTTCTCGCTTGCAGGAGGATAATTGTGAAGGTCCTTTGCGCACAGCTGAGAAGATCCATATGAAACCTTCCGGTAATTTAATTGAACAGATCCTTCTGCGCTCTTCAAAAGAGCATTACCATTTACTGCAGCAGGTAGCAGGGATATGACTCATTGTGATATTATGACGCATGGACCGACCATTCTCAGACTCGAATATGAATATGATTGTGATGGTTTGGTGGTAAACACACATCGCCACATCTTCGCTTTTTCTGGCCCGCACCCTGACAAGACAGCCCTGCTGCAACCAAGACAAGCTTCAAGGTGAGGTGACCTTCCAAACATCCCTCCAGCAACATCACCTGCCAACTTTGCAACACGTTTCAGACTCGATCGGCGAAAAGGACAGGTTCTGAAGTTACTAAGGAAACTGTTTTCCCACCAGGGATCTCAAGCACTCACACACCAGCAAACATGTGAAACCACTCAAACACTAGACGACGGATGGCCCGAGAGCGTAGAGGAGCAGGGTCTTCTCTTGTTAGTATGGAGACGCAATTTTAGAAACGATGTATGAAAGATGTGTTATAGGCAGTCGAGAAGAGGAGTATCAAGACCAAATAGTGAGAAGCTTTTACACACAGTAGCTTTTACACAGACACTTTTACACAGAAAGCTTTTACCCACAGAAGCTTTTACATACAGAAGCTTTTACACAGACACGTTTACACACAGATACGTTTACACACAGACACTTTTACACACAGACCCTTTTACACACAGGAGTTGCTTTTACACACAAATGCTTGTACACACAGAAGCTTTTACACATAGACGCTTTTACACACAGGCACTTTTACACACAAACACTTTTACACAGAAACTCTTTTACACACAGACGCTTTTACACGCAGACGCTTTTACACACAGACGCTTTTACACACAGAGGCTTTTACACACAAACACTTTTACACACAAACACTTTTACACACAGACGCTTTTACACACAGACGCTTTTACACACAGACGCTTTGACACACAGACGCTTTTACACGGACACTTTTACACATAGACATGTTTACACACAGACACTTTTACACACAGACCTTTTTACAGACAGGAGCTGCTTTCAGACGCTTTTACACGGACACTTTTACACACAGACATGTTTACACACAGACACTTTTACACACAGACCTTTTTACAGACAGGAGCTGCTTTTACACACAAACGCTTTTACACACAGGCACTTTTACACACAAACACTTTTACACACAAACACTTTTACACACAAACACTTTTACACACAGACGCTTTTACACGCAGACGCTTGTACACACAGAAGCTTTTACACACAAACACTTTTACGCAGAAACACTTTGACACACAGACGCTTTTACACACAGACGGCTTGACACACAAGCGCTTTTACACACAATCACTTGTACACACAGACGCTTTTTACACGCAAACGCTTTCACACACAAACACATTTACACACAGAGGCTTTTACACAGAAACACTTGAACACAAACACTTTTACACACAAACACTTTTACACACAGACGCTTTTACACACAGACACTTTGACACACAGAGGCTTTTACACACAGAGGCTTTTACACACAGAGACTTTTACACACAGACGCTTTTACACACAGACGCTTTTACACACAGACACTTTGACACACAGACGCTTTGACACACAGACGCTTTTACACACAGAGACTTTTACACACAGACGCTTTTTACACACAGGCGCTTTTACACACAGACAAGAACGGCACAAGTAAACTCGCAGTTTTACCTCAGTTTTTGCCGATCGATCCTCATTTCGTGCGAAAGGGTTGCTCCAGGACAAGTAAAATCGCAGTTTTACCTCAGTTTTTGCCGATCGACCCTCATTTCGTGCGAAAGGGTTGCTCCAGGACAAGTCAAATCGCAATTTTACTTCAGTTTTTGCCGATCGACCCTCATTTCGTGCGAAAGGGTTGCTCCGGCACACGAAAAATCGCAATTTTACCTCAGTTTTTGCCGATCGACCCTCATTTCGTACGAAAGAGTTGCTTTAGCACACGTAAAATCGCAATTTTACCTCAGTTTTTGCCGATCGACCCTCATTTCGTGCGAAAGGGTTGCTCCGGGACACGTAAAATCGCAGTTTTACCTCAGTTTTTGCCGATCGACCCTCATTTCGTGCGAAAGGGTTGCTTTAGCACACGTAAAATCGCAGTTTTACATCAGTTTTTGCCGATCGACCCTCATTTCGTGCGAAAGGGTTGCTCCGGGACACGTAAAATCGCAATTTTACCTCAGTTTTTGCCGATCGACCCTCATTTCGTGCGAAAGGGTTGCTTTAGCACACGTAAAATCGCAATTTTACCTCAGTTTTTGCCGATCGACCCTCATTTCGTGCGAAAGGGTTGACGTTTCGTGACTCGCCGCCGGCACCACCCTCGGCCTTAAGAGAGAAAGATAAAAAGAAGGCGAGAGAGAGAAAAAGGAGAGAGATGTGAGAGAAGATGTGAAGATGAGCAGATGTGAAGATGAGCAGATGTGAAGATGAGCAGATGTGAGAGATGAGAGGTGTGAAGATGAGCAGATGTGAAGATGAGCAGATGTGAGAGAAGATGTGAAGATGAGCAGATGTGAAGATGAGCAGATGTGAGAGAAGATGTGAAGATGAGCAGATGTGAGAGAAGATGTGAGAGAATATGTAAGAGAAGATGTGAGAGAAGATGTGAAGATGAGCAGATGTGAGAGAAGATGTGAGAGAGATATGAGAGAAGATGTGAAGATGAGCAGATGTGAAGATGAGAAGATGTGAGAGAAGGTGTGAAGATGAGAAGATGTGAGAGAAGGTGTGAAGATGAGCAGATGTGAAGATGAGCAGATGTGAGAGAAGATGTGAAGATGAGCAGATGTGAAGATGAGCAGATGTGAAGATGAACAGATGTGAAGATGAGCAGATGTGAAGATGAGCAGATGTGAAGATGAGCAGATGTGAAGATGAGCAGATGTGAAGATGAGAAGATGTGAAGATGAGCAGATGTGAAGATGAGCAGATGTGAAGATGAGCAGATGTGAAGATGAACAGATGTGAAGATGAGAAGATGTGAAGATGAGAAGATGACATACAGATGTGAAGATGAGAAGATGTGAAGATGAGAAGATAAGATACAGACCCCCACTATTGGAAGAACCCTGCGCTCAGACGCTCTCGGGAAAAAGGAAGAATCACAATTCCAGAGCTATGGCACACTTTGCGCCACGTGCCGTTGCACATGATGCATGCAAGGATCAAGAACGGTTCCATGTTTACTTGCGTACGACTTTCAAACTCTACAAACCTGTCGGTTCTTTGGGAGTGGTGGAAACCTTCTGATAGGGCTTACAGCTGTCCAAGAACTTTTTTTAGACTTCGCAATTGCCGCTGCCCATAACCCAGGTCTTGCCCATTGGACAATTTCTTTGCCGGTCAAAACAAAGCCATTTTCTGGGCAGGTGTCGCTTCGATGTCATAGAATCATAAATAGGAATGGATGGACTAGATGTCCAAGCTGACAGCCATACTTATGAAGCCTTCTTCTGATCTATTCGGACCAATTTCTTGTGGAACCTCAGTCCCTGGATCTTCTTTGCTTCGGTCAAACGAGCAGTTGCAGGTTGTGTTGAAGAAATAGCCTTTTCTTTGAGATTGCCTGGAACACACGACATCTCATAGCCACGCAGTTCATGCCGTGCACAAACAACACTACGGATGATCCTCCAGAAGGGGCAAGGTGGGCAAGTACTCAGAAGATCCTTCTCTCCATGTGCTTGCATGAGCTTGAACCCCATGCCTCTGCATCTAGTGGTCCAGCAGCACCAGGCGTATTGTTTGTGGCCTGTCACCAGTGTGTACAATGTGTTTGAAACACTCTGAAACTTTGAATCAAGACCTTCAGGATCCTATCTATGTGCATGTGAGCTTTTGACCTATAGCCTTACCTAAGCCCCATGCGTTCAAGAACGCATACAGCTGACCTAAGTAGTCCGCGGATGGCTCAGATCATTCAAGTTGCTCTGAAGAGCTGGCACATTGGCACAGCCTTCAACAACTTCATCGGAGAAATAGGGCACGTGCCAATGAACTGGTCTGTATTGCCCAGGTGAGTCGTTGTCTCACCTCGTGCAAGAGCCAACGTTGCTAGGAACAGATTAGCATCCGTTCCCCAGCAATTTACACTGGCACTGTCCTTCTAGGCAAACAATAAGTGTTCAGTTTTGGCGCAAACAAAGAAATGCTTTCAATCCTTAAGGACTCTGCCATCCTCACTGAGATGAAAACCATCTGGACCTCACCAATGTCCAACAGCAAAGATCGACAGTTCGTCGCATTGGGTCTTGAAGACCATATAAAGGCACAAGATAATATGCATGTGTATATACATTTTATAATATATATATATATATGATGTGTATATATCTATATATACAGTATGAATATACCCATATGTGTATACAAAATGTATATACATAATTATACATATATAATATGTACATACATATATGTATATACATAGCTGGCAAATAAGAGTTCAGCACCCCCAAAATGGTATAGTAGGTGTTGATCCATCCCCATGTAAGAAAGTAAGGCAAAATCGATGCCAAGCTGCATGGCACATTGGTGTGGGCCACAATCGACAATCCAACGTGCTCATGAAAATGGCGGCTGACCGAAGGGGAGGAAGCCACTACCTGGCAGCGAGCTCTTGCCAAGGACCCACTGGTGGCGGGAACACAGCCTTTGCGATGCTTTGGCAACCTGTTGAAAAGGTAATGATGCTTTGGCAAGCCGAATTGCTCTGGGCAGCAGTCTCATAAAAACGGTTGCTGCGTCTGAGAAGTTGGAAGAGAAGAGAGGTTCGCCTCTTTAAGCAG
>CAMXCT020000969.1:22500-150000 GCA_947184155.2 Cladocopium goreaui | reverse complement strand
GTTTCGCCCCCGGGAGGTGATTTTTTCCATGGTGTTTTCCAATTTGGGGGCCGGATGTAAAGGTAGCTAAAATTCATAGCAGCAGCAAGAGGAAAAAGGAGCCAAAAGCATCATTTTCTATGGGTTTTAGAAGTTACGTTAGGTATTTTCGGGGTGCAATTTTGGTGCTTCTCCGTCCTTCAGAGGCATGGTGTTTCGCCCCCGGGAGGTGATTTTTTCCATGGTGTTTTCCCATTTGGGGACTGGATGTAAAGGTAGCTAAAATTCATAGCAGCAGCAAGAGGAGAAAGGAGCCAAAAGCATCATTTTCTATGGGTTTCAGAAGTTACGTTAGGCATTTTCGGGGTGCAATTTTGGGGCTTCTCCGTCCTTCAGAGGCATGGCGTTTCGCCCCCGGAAGGTGATTTTTTCCATGGCGTTTTCCTATTTGGGGACCGGATGTAAAGGTAGCTAAAATTCATAGCAGCAGCAAGAGGAAAAAGGAGCCAAAAGCATCATTTTCTATGGGTTTCAGAAGTTACGTTAGGCATTTTCGGGGTGCAATTTTGGGGCTTCTCCGTCCTTCAGAGGCATGGTGTTTCCCTGCCGGCAGGTGATTTTTTCCATGGTGTTTTCCCATTTGGGGGCCGGATGTAAAGGTAGCCAAAATTGATAGCAGCAGCAAGAGGAAAAAGGAGCCAAAAGCGTCATTTTCTATGGGTTTCAGAAGTTACGTTAGGCATTTTCGGGGTGCAATTTTGGGGCTTCTCCGTCCTTCAGAGGCATGGTGTTTCGCCCCCGGGAGGTGATTTTTTCCATTGTGTTTTCCTATTTGGGGACCGGATGTAGAGGCAGCTAAAATTCATAGCAGCAGCAAGAGGAAAAAGGAGCCAAAAGCATCATTTTCTATGGGTTTCAAAAGTTACGTTAGGCATTTTCGGGGTGCAATTTTGGGGCTTCTCCGTCCTTCAGAGGCATGGTGTTTCGCCCCCGGGAGGTGATTTTTTCCATGATGTTTTCCTATTTGGGGACCGGATGTAAAGGTAGCTAAAATTCATAGCAGCAGCAAGAGGAAAAAGGAGCCAAAAGCATCATTTTCTATGGGTTTCAAACGTTACGTTAGGCATTTTCGGGGTGCAATTTTGGGGCTTCTCCGTCCTTCAGAGGCATGGGGTGATTTTTTCCATGGTGTTTTCCTATTTGGGGACCGGATGTAAAGGCAGCTAAAATTCATAGCAGCAGCAAGAGGAAAAAGGAGCCAAAAGCATCATTTTCTATGGGTTTCAGAAGTCATGTTAGGCATTTTTGGGGTGCAATTTTGGGGCTTCTCCGTCCTTCAGAGGCATGGTGTTTCGCCCCCGGGAGGTGATTTTTTCCACGGTGTTTTCCTATTTGGGGACCGGATGTAAAGGTAGCTCAAATTCATAGCAGCAGCAAGAGGAAAAAGGAGCCAAAAGAGGAAAAAGGAGCCAAAAGCATCATTTTCTATGGGTTTCAGAAGTTACGTTAGGCATTTTCGGGGTGCAATTTTGGGGCTTCTCCGTCCTTCAGAGGCATGGTGTTTCGCCCCCGGGAGGTGATTTTTTCCATGGTGTTTTCCCATTTGGGGAACGGATGTAAAGGTAGCTAAATTTCATATCAGCAGCAAGAGGAAAAAGGAGCCAAAAGCATCATTTTCTATGGGTTTCAGAAATTATTTAGGCATTTTCGGGGTGCAATTTTGGGGCTTCTCCGTCCTTCAGAGGTATGGTGTTTCCTTGCCGGGAAGTGATTTTTTCCATGGTGTTTTCCTATTTGGGGACCGGATGTAAAGGTAGCTAAAATTCATGGCACAGCAAGAGGAAAAAGGAGCCAAAAGCATCATTTTTTATGGGTTTCAGAAGTCACGTTAGGCATTTTCGGGGTGCAATTTTGGAGCTTCTCCGTCCTTCAGAGGCATGGTGTTTCGCCCCCGGGAGGTGATTTTTTTCATTGTCTTTTCCTATTTGGGGACCGGATGTAAAGGTAGCTAAAATTCATGGCAGCAGCAAGAGGAAAAAGGAGCCAAAAGCATCATTTTCTATGGGTTTCAGAAGTCACGTTAGGCATTTTCGGGGTGCAATTTTGGGGCTTCTCCGTCCTTCAGAGGCATGGTGTTTCGCCCCCGGGAGGTGATTTTTTCCATGGTGTTTTCCTATTTGGGGACCGGATGTAAAGGTAGCTAAAATTCATAGCAGCAGCAAGAGGAAAAAGGAGCCAAAAGCATCATTTTCTATGGGTTTCAAAAGTTACGTTAGGCTTTTTATTCATAGCAGCAGCAAGAGGAAAAAGGAGCCAAAAGCATCATTTTCTATGGGTTTCAAAAGTTACGTTAGGCATTTTCGGGGTGCAATTTTGGGGCTTCTCCGTCCTTCAGAGGCATGGTGTTTCGCCCCCGGGAGGTGAATTTTTCCATGGTGTTTTCCTATTTGGGGACCGGCTAAAATTCATAGCAGCAGCAAGAGGAAAAAGGAGCCAAAAGCATCATTTTCTATGGGTTTCAGAAGTAACGTTAGGCATTTTCGGGGTGCAATTTTGAGGCTTCTCCGTCCTTCAGAGGCATGGTGTTTCGCCCCGGGAGGTGATTTTTTCCATGGTGTTTTCCTATTTGGGGACCGGATGTAAAGGTAGCTAAAATTCATAGCAGCAGCAAGAGGAAAAAGGAGCCAAAAGCATCATTTTCTATAGGTTTCAGAAGTTACGTTAGGCATTTTCGGGGTGCAATTTTTGGGCTTCTCCGTCCTTCAGAGGCATGGTGTTTCGCCCCCGGGAGGTGATTTTTTCCATGGTGTTTTTCTATTTGGGGACCGGATGTAAAGGTAGCTAAAATTCATAGCAGCAGCAAGAGGAAAAAGGAGCCAAAAGCATCATTTTCTATTGGTTTCAGAAGTTACGTTAGGCATTTTCGGGGTGCAATTTTGGGGCTTCTCCGTCCTTCAGAGGCATGGTGTTTCGCCCCGGGAGGTGATTTTTTCCATGGTGTTTTCCTATTTGGGGACCGGATGTAAAGGTAGCTAAAATTCATAGCAGCAGCAAGAGGAAAAAGGAGCCAAAAGCATCATTTTCTATGGGTTTCAGAAGTTACGTTAGGCATTTTCGGGGTGCAATTTTGGGTCTCCGTCCTTCAGAGGCATGGTGTTTCGCCCCCGGGAGGTGATTTTTTCCATGGTGTTTTCCTATTTGGGGACCGGATGTAAAGGTAGCTAAAATTCATAGCAGCAGCAAGAGGAAAAAGGAGCCAAAAGCATCATTTTCTATGGGTTTCAGAAGTTACGTTAGACATTTTCGGGGTGCAATTTTGGGGCTTCTCCGTCCTTCAGAGGCATGGTGTTTCGCCCCCGGGAGGTGATTTTTTCCATGGTGTTTTCCTATTTGGGGACCGGATGTAAAGGTAGCTAAAATTCATAGCAGCAGCAAGAGGAAAAAGGAGCCAAAATCCGCCGACCCCGGCCGACGCAAGGGGGAGCGCGTAAGGGAAGAAGAGGTACTGCACTGCTATTACTATTACTATTAATGCTACTACTACTACTACTACTAATACTAATACTACTATTACTACTACTACTACACTACTACACTACTATACTACTATACTAGTATACTAGTATACTACTATACTACTATACTACTATACTACTATACTACTATACTACTATACTACTATACTACTATACTACTATACTACTATACTACTATACTACTATACTACTATACTACTATACTACTATACTACTATACTACTATACTAATACTACTACTACTACTGCTACTACTGCTGCTGCTACTGCTACTACTAATACTACTACTAATAGTACTACTACTACTACTACTACTAATACTAATACTACTACTAATAGTACTACTACTACTACTACTACTACTACTGCTACTAGTAGTAGATGCTTGCATGATCGAAACATATCAACCGAAATCATGGGATGAAGCACTTGATCTGTCCTGATGTGTCCTTATCCGCCGACCCCGGCAGACGCAAGGGGGAGCGCGTCAGGGCAGAGAGGTTGTGAACAACAACACCAACACCAACACCAACATTGAACAACAACACCAACACCAACGCCAACACCAACACCAACACCAACACCAACACTGAACAACAACACCAACACCAACACCAATACGAACACCAACACCAACACCAACACCAACGCCAACGCCAACACCACCACCACCACCACCACCAACACCACCAACACCAACACCAACACTGAAGAACAACACCAACACCAACACCAACGCCAACACCAACACCAACACCAACACCACCACCACCACCAACACCACCATCACCACCACCACCACCACCAGCAACAACAACAACAACAGCAACACCAACAGCAACAGCAACAGCAACAGCAACAACAACAACAACAACACAACCTTCAGGGCCATGGTGCATCCCCGTCCGGCAGGGCCGTGTCTTTGTGGGCAAAGCAGCAGCTTTTTGAGGGGTCAGCTACAGTAGCAGCAGCAGCAGCAGCAGCAGCCACGGTGTTTTCCCATCCAGGGGCTGTCTTTTGAACAGGAGGAGTAGCAAGAGCAGGAGCAGCAGCAGCAGCAGGAGGAAAAAGTAGCTAAAATCATCCTTTTCTATGGGTTTCAGACGTTACATTAGGGAGTTTTTGGTCGCAATTTTGCTGCTTTTCCGTCCTTCACTGCCACGGTGTTTTCCCATCCGGGGGCTGTCTTTTGAATAGGAGGAGTAGCAAGAACAGCAGCAAGAGGAAAAAGGAGCCAAAAGCATCATTTTCTATGGGTTTCAAAAGTTACGTTAGGCATTTTCGGGGTGCAATTTTGGGGCTTCTCCGTCCTTCAGAGGCATGGTGTTTCGCCCCCGGGAGGTGATTTTTTCCATGGTGTTTTCCTATTTGGGGACCGGATGTAAAGGTAGCTAAAATTCATAGCAGCAGCAAGAGGAAAAAGGAGCCAAAAGCATCATTTTCTATGGGTTTCAGAAGTTACGTTAGGCATTTTCGGGGTGCAATTTTGGGGCTTCTCCGTCCTTCAGAGGCATGGTGTTTCGCCCCCGGGAGGTGATTTTTTCCATGGTGTTTTCCTATTTGGGGACCGGATGTAAAGGTAGCTAAAATTCATAGCAGCAGCAAGAGGAAAAAGGAGCCAAAAGCATCATTTTCTATGGGTTTCAGAAGTTACGTTAGGCATTTTCGGGGTGCAATTTTGGGGCTTCTCCGTCCTTCAGAGGCATGGTGTTTCGCCCCCGGGAGGTGATTTTTTCCATGGTGTTTTCCTATTTGGGGACCGGATGTAAAGGTAGCTAAAATTCATGGCAGCAGCAAGAGGAAAAAGGAGCCAAAAGCATCATTTTTCTATGGGTTTCAGAAGTTACGTTAGGCATTTTCGGGGTGCAATTTTGGGGCTTCTCCGTCCTTCAGAGGCATGGTGTTTCGCCCCCGGGAGGTGATTTTTTCCATGGTGTTTTCCTATTTGGGGACCGGATGTAAAGGTAGCTAAAATTGATGGCAGCAGCAAGAGGAAAAAGGAGCCAAAAGCATCATTTTCTATGGGTTTCAGAAGTTACGTTAGGCATTTTCGGGGTGCAATTTTGGGGCCTCTCCGTCCTTCAGAGGCATGTGTTTTCGCGGCCCCGGGAGGTGTTTTTTTCCATGTTGTTTCGCTATTTTGGGGACCGGATGTAGAGTCCACTAAAATTCATAGCAGGCAGCAAGAGGAAAAAAGGAGCCAAAAGCATCATTGTCTATGGGTTTTCAAGTTCCGAACGTTAAGGCATTTTCGGGGTGAATTTTTGGGGCTTCTCCGTCCTTAGAGGCAATGGTGTTTCGCGCCCCCGGGAGGTGGATTTTTTCCATGGTGTTTTCCTATTTGGGGGACTCGAACTGTAAAGGTAGCTAAAATCATAGCATGCAGCAACGAGGAAAAAGGAGCCAAAGCATCATTTCTATGGGGGGGGGGGGGTTTCTTTTTTTTTTTTCAGAAAGTCAATTTTGGGGCTTCTCCGTCCTTCAGAGGCATGGTGTTTCGCCCCCGGGAGGTGATTTTTTCCATTGTGTTTTCCTATTTGGGGACCGGATGTAAAGGTAGCTAAAATTCATAGCAGCAGCAAGAGGAAAAAGGAGCCAAAAGCATCATTTTCTATGGGTTTCAGAAGTTACATTAGGCATTTTCGGGGTGCAATTTTGGGGCTTCTCCGTCCTTCAGAGGCATGGTGTTTCGCCCCCGGGAGGTGATTTTTTCCATGGTGTTTTCCTATTTGGGGACCGGATGTAAAGGTAGCTAAAATTCATAGCAACAGCAAGAGGAAAAAGGAGCCATCATTTTCTACGGGTTTCAGAAGTTACGTTAGGCATTTTCGGGGTGCAATTTTGGGGTTTCTCCGTCCTTCAGAGGCATGGTGTTTCGCCCCCGGGAGGTGATTTTTTCCATGGTGTTTTCCTATTTGGGGACCGGATGTAAAGGTAGCTAAAATTCATAGCAGCAGCAAGAGGATAAAGGAGCCAAAAGCATCATTTTCTATGGGTTTCAGAAGTTACTTTAGGCATTTTCGGGGTGCAATTTTGGGGCTTCTCCGTCCTTCAGAGGCATGGTGTTTCGCCCCCGGGAGGTGATTTTTTCCATGGTGTTTTCCTATTTGGGGACCGGATGTAAAGGTAGCTAAAATTCATAGCAGCAGCAAGAGGAAAAAGGAGCCAAAAGCATCATTTTCTATGGGTTTCAGAAGTTACGTTAGGCATTTTCGGGGTGCAATTTTGGGGCCTCTCCGTCCTTAGGTGATTTTTTCCATTGTGTTTTCCTATTTGGGGACCGGATGTAAAGGTAGCTAAAATTCATAGCAGCAGCAAGAGGAAAGAGGAGCCAAAAGCATCATTTTCTACGGGTTTCAGAAGTTACGTTAGGCATTTTCGGGATGCAATTTTGGGGCTTCTCCGTCCTTCAGAGGCATGGTGTTTCGCCCCCGGGAGGTGAATTTTTCCATGGTGTTTTCCTATTTGGGGACCGGATGTAAAGGTAGCTAAAATTCATAGCAGCAGCAAGAGGAAAAAGGAGCCAAAAGCATCATCTTCTATGGGTTTCAGAAGTTGCGTTAGGCATTTTCGGGGTGCAATTTTGGGGCTTCTCCGTCCTTCAGAGGTATGGTGTTTCCCTGCCGGGAGGTGATTTTTTCCATTGTGTTTTCCTATTTGGGGACCGGATGTAAAGGTAGCTAAAATTCATAGCAGCAGCAAGAGGAAAAAGGAGCCAAAAGCATCATTTTCTATGGGTTTCAGAAGTTACGTTAGGCATTTTCGGGGTGCAATTTTGAGGCTTCTCCGTCCTTCAGAGGCATGGTGTTTCGCCCCCGGGAGGTGATTTTTTCCATGGTGTTTTCCTATTTGGGGACCGGATGTAAAGGTAGCTAAAATTCATAGCAGCAGCAAGAGGAAAAAGGAGCCAAAAGCATCATTTTCTATGGGTTTCAGAAGTCACGTTAGGCATTTTCGGGGTGCAATTTTGGGGCTTCTCCGTCCTTCAGAGGCATGGTGTTTCGCCCCCGGGAGGTGATTTTTTCCATGGTGTTTTCCTATTTGGGGACCGGATGTAAAGGTAGCTAAAATTCATAGCAGCAGCAAGAGGAAAAAGGAGCCAAAAGCATCATTTTCTACGGGTTTCAGAAGTTACGTTAGGCATTTTCGGGGTGCAATTTTGGGGCTTCTCCGTCCTTCAGAGGCATGGTGTTTCGCCCCCGGGAGGTGATTTTTTCCATGATGTTTTCCTATTTGGGGACCGGATGTAAAGGTAGCTAAAATTCATAGCAGCAGCAAGAGGAAAAAGGAGCCAAAAGCATCATTTTCTATGGGTTTCAGAAGTTACGTTAGGCATTTTCGGGGTGCAATTTTGGGGCTTCTCCGTCCTTCAGAGGCATGGTGGTGATTTTTTCCATGGTGTTTTCCTATTTGGGGACCGGATGTAAAGGCAGCTAAAATTCATAGCAGCAGCAAGAGGAAAAAGGAGCCAAAAGCATCATTTTCTATGGGTTTCAGAAGTCATGTTAGGCATTTTTGGGGTGCAATTTTGGGGCTTCTCCGTCCTTCAGAGGCATGGTGTTTCGCCCCCGGGAGGTGATTTTTTCCACGGTGTTTTCCTATTTGGGGACCGGATGTAAAGGTAGCTCAAATTCATAGCAGCAGCAAGAGGAAAAAGGAGCCAAAAGAGGAAAAAGGAGCCAAAAGCATCATTTTCTATGGGTTTCAGAAGTTACGTTAGGCATTTTCGGGGTGCAATTTTGGGGCTTCTCCGTCCTTCAGAGGCATGGTGTTTCGCCTCCGGGAGGTGATTTTTTCCATGGTGTTTTCCTATTTGGGGACCGGATGTAAAGGTAGCTAAAATTCATAGCAGCAGCAAGAGGAAAAAGGAGCCAAAAGCATCATTTTCTATGGGTTTCAGAAGTTACGTTAGGCATTTTCGGGGTGCAATTTTGGAGCTTCTCCGTCCTTCAGAGGCATGGTGTTTCGCCCCCGGGAGGTGATTTTTTCCATGGTGTTTTCCTATTTGGGGACCGGATGTAAAGGTAGCTAAAATTCATAGCAGCAGCAAGAGGAAAAAGGAGCCAAAAGCATCATTTTCTATGGGTTTCAGAAGTTACGTTAGGCATTTTCGGGGTGCAATTTTGGGGCTTCTCCGTCCTTCAGAGGCATGGTGTTTCGCCCCCGGGAGGTGATTTTTTCCATGGTGTTTTCCCATTTGGGGACCGGATGTAAAGGTAGCTCAAATTCATAGCAGCAGCAAGAGGAAAAAGGAGCCAAAAGCATCATTTTCTATGGGTTTCAGAAGTTATTTAGGCATTTTCGGGGTGCAATTTTGGGGCTTCTCCGTCCTTCAGAGGTATGGTGTTTCCCTGCCGGGAAGTGATTTTTTCCATCGTGTTTTTCCATCCGGGGACCAGCCGCAGCAGCAGCAAAAGCCTCTGTAGTTGCCATGGTGTTTTCCCATCTAGGGACCAGCAGCAGCAGCAGCAGCAGCAGCAAAAGCCTCTGCAGCAGCAGGAGGAACAGGTAGCCAAAATTCATAGCAGCAGCAAGAAGAAAAAGGAACCAAAAGCAGCAAAGCAGCATTTTCTATGAGTTTCAGAAGTTACGTTAGGCATTTTCGGGGTGCAATTTTGGGGCTTCTCCGTTCTTCAGAGGTATGGTGTTTCGCCCCCGGGAGGTGATTTTTTCCATTGTGTTTTCCCATTTGGGGACCGGATGTAAAGGTAGCTAAATTTCATAGCAGCAGCAAGAGGAAAAAGGAGCCAAAAGCATCATTTTCTATGGGTTTCAGAAGTTACGTTAGGCATTTTCGGGGTGCAATTTTGGGGCTTCTCCGTCCTTCAGAGGCATGGTGTTTCGCCCCCGGGAGGTGATTTTTTCCATGGTGTTTTTCCATCGGGGGACCAGCCGCAGCAGCAGCAAAAGCCTCTGCAGTAGCAGGAGGAAAAGGTAGCCAAAATTCATAGCAGCAGCAAGAGGAAAAAGGAGCCAAAAGCATCATTTTCTATGGGTTTCAGAAGTTACGTTAGGCATTTTCGGGGTGCAATTTTGCGGCTTCTCCGTCCTTCAGAGGCATGGTGTTTCGCCCCCGGGAGGTGATTTTTTCGAAGCTGTTTTACTGCTAGCAGCCGCAGGCAACAGAATCTGTCGAAGTTATTTTTTCCATGGTGTTTTCCCATTTGGGGACCGGATGTAAAGGTAGCTAAAATTCATAGCAGCAGCAAGAGGAAAAAGGAATCAAAAGCATCATTTTCTATGGGTTTCAGAAGTTACGTTAGGCATTTTCGGGGTGCAATTTTGGGGCTTCTCCGTCCTTCAGAGGCATGGTGTTTCGCCCCCGGGAGGTGATTTTTCCATGGTGTTTTCCTATTTGGGGACCGGATGTAAAGGTAGCTAAAATTCATAGCAGCAGCAAGAGGAAAAAGGAGCCAAAAGCATCATTTTCTATGGGTTTCAGAAGTTACGTTAGGCATTTTCGGGGTGCAATTTTGGGACTTCTCCGTCCTTCAGAGGCACCAACACCAACACCAACACCAACACCACCACCACCACCACCACCACCACCACCAGCAACGACAACAACAACAGCAAGTGCCCTTTAGAGTTGAAACCACACCCTCCTATACAAGAACTTGAACTGTGCACCAATACTGTTCATAGGGAATGCTACGAAACACACCTCAACCTGTGAAGTTATCTAAGCAACACACTCTGAGTTCATCTCGGACAAGAAAATGAGGCCGACTACATTCAAGTTGTGGCACATAGGTGTACACACCGGGGTCGGCGGCAGGGGCGGCAGCCCAAAAATAATATATATATATTGTTGTATTATGTGTGTTTGTGTGTGCTGGCTGGTTTCTAGGTGGGGGTTCCATAGTGGGATTATAAGATACTATAAGTTGTATCAATCCCAACAAGATTAGTTAGTACAAGCTCCAGAATCATCTACCCACACAGGTCTTTTGGCCTCTGGCCTTGTTGCCCTCAAAGACTATGCGCTCTGCATAGGCGTGAGTCATGACTTGCAACCTGAGCACCAGCATTGGCATCACACATTGGCATCAATGGTGAATCAAGGTTAAGTATGATTAAGTATGGCTAAGTATGGCTAAATATGGTTCAGTCTGACTAGGTACTCTTGATCCTGCCACTGTGCGTCCTTATCAGGACTGGTATACAGGAAACCAGAAAACCACAAGCTGATACTGTAAAAACTCAGCATATTTCGCATTGCTTCGCCGCCTGTGAGCTGGTGAATCCCGAAGATGGGAGGCCAAATTTTGGTAGGTCGTGGATCGAGGCCGTCCTGCTGCCTCGGCACCAGCGAATGCGACACCTTCTTATCATCGTCGCAAACCAGGGCAATTTTGACAATGAAAAACAAGCGGCAAGCTGCACCCGAGGAGTTCTTGTGGGTTGACATCTTGGATGCCCGCAACCTGATGGGCCAATGGGAAGTTGTCGTCCACGCGACTCTTTCGACTCTTTCCAAACCTGCTTGACAGATCTTGACAGTAGACAGCCAATGACGGTCAACGGTCAACTCTGTAGGCCCGCAGCCCATCGAGCGCCATGTGCCACCAATTCCATGGATGGTCACGTTGCCATGAGGATCGACCCTCAGAAACAAGGTGTAATGATTGCAATGCAATGATGGATTTCACTGTACATGTCTTTTCCTCCAGAACTTCCTGGCCTGAACGGTACTTTGATCCGTTCGAAGGCTCCGATGAGCTGCCGGAAGACTGGCGGCAACTCCTCCGCAAGACGACTTTCAGACGAGATTTGTGTCCAATCCTTTGCAGTTGTGCCAGGTGGCAAGCCAAATTTGTGGCAAGCACCCGCCAAAATCTGAGGACTTGAGAAGGGAGGACGAAAGCCAGGGGAGTGCGAAGAAGTATGAGAGGAGGAGGGAGGATAGAGGAAGATAGGATAGAGATGGATAGAGTAGATATGGAAGAGGTGGTGCAAGGGGAACACGAACAAGTTGTTCTTTTCCGCTGCGCGGGCGAAGCTGAAAGGCGTAGGAGGAGATGCACTGAAGCTATTCCATTCTATTCCAGTCTCTATATCGGACAGGCCAGGAGACCCCCCTGCATATTTTCGTCACCCTTCCAAAGTGTCCAAATTTCACAGCCCATACTGACAGAAGTTCCTTCTAATCTTTGCGACCATAATGGTCCCACATCGGAGCCCAACAGATACGGCTGGAAGAGTAAAAGAGAGACATAACGAAAAGTAGCCATTGGGTTCCCAACTTTCCAAGCAATGCCTTTACCTCTGGCCTCATTCTATTCCGGTCTCTCTATCGCCTCCCAAAATCCACCTCCAGTGGCGGACCCGGGGCGAATCGATATCGATATCCCACCGTCACCCAATTGCCACCTGGTACATACCCCTCAAAAATGCTCAAAAAACTCGGGCTCCGCTGCAACTGAGACCGTGATTTCTGGATTTTCTGGTGACTTTTGCCCGCTCTGCCCCCAGACCCTCTTAACTCACTTTGTTCGCAGAAAAAACTTCGCCTAGCCTGGCGGCTGTCTTTCGTAACAATCAGTTCCAACCATCTGATCACATGAGTTCACTATGCCCTACGAATCTAAGCGCCTTGGAGGGACCCCTGGCCGTCGATTAGAATCGCACATTCCAGCACGTCCTCTACAAATGAAGAGACCAGGGTCAGGAAACAGCCAGGCCTCATGCTCCAGAAATCATATCTAGTACTGAAACCCCAGTAGCGGTCGCGCCCCTTCTAGAGTTGCGGGAAGGATTGCGCAAAAGCTGGACTATCTTCCGAGTCGCTCATCTGGTTCTTCCTCAAAAGCACCTGCGAAACAGAGCACAGGGGAACCGTCTTTCTCTTTTTGACCAACCAAAATAAAAGCACTTTTACAGCTTGGAATGTAACTGCCAAGAAATGTTGTTGACTTCTTGAACAAATCAATACAGTTGTTCTTAGGTATTGAAGTCCCTGCAAACTTCAAGACTCCACAAACAAACCTTGTGGAAGAGGTCGATGGAAGTCCGACGATACGTGAAAGCCAGGCGCTTCCATTGGTGCCTCGGAATTTTCACCGCGGACATTTATGGATTATGGACCATCCTCAAACCTCAACGCCTCCAAACTCTTGAACGCGCTGATCACCTGCTCAGTCGGCCATCCAAAGGCCTGGCAAAGTCAGAAAATAACACAGAAATCTGTCCAGATCTGTCCAGTAGATTTGTTGGATTTTTTTGGATTGTGTGTCCGTCGCGCCTCGTATTCTGAGACGGATCCTCGCCTAGGCTTTCGGGGGTTTCATGAAGCTTCAGGACATGGAAGGTTTTTCTTACTTTGAGCATTGGATCACCAAGGTGCCAACGTGTATATCATTGAGTTGACGCTGGCAGTACCTCCAACTCCTCTTCCGGTGGCATATTTCCAGGTCCTGCATTTCTGCATCCGATGTGATCCACCACTGCGTCGGGCCACATCTCTGTTATATAGTTATATAGACTGAACTGCAAAGACTGAGACAATCTGAGACAGTTGCAATATGTTACAATGTGAATTTATGCTGCCACGTTGACTCGATGTCAAACTTCAGCACCAGCATCGCTCCTTCCTTCCTTGCCAAGGCTCCAGTTGGCCTCTACCGCTGGCCACCAGGCTTCTTTCTTCTGAGTGGCTCGGTCTGGGTGTGCTGCATCCTGCCCCACAGCACATGCATGTCGCAGTTTTGCAGGCTGTTTGGGCAAAGATTGTGATGAGAATGCGATGATATTGCTGCAGCGCAAACACCGAAGCCTCAGCGTCAGCCCACGATCCTGCCTGTCAAGCCAGCAACAGGCACAGAATCAATTCAGAAGAGTGTCTATTTCGGCATGTCCCAAAGTTGGAAACCCAAAGAATCCTCGTTCCAATTGTTTGGGGACACTCCAGAAAATATTGTGTGTCCTCTGGGTGGATTGGTCGAGGGGTGAGCTTGCCGCGAACCGAATGCGAGTTATAAACACGCTCTTGCAACGTTGCAGCATGATGGGAAGAATGTATTTGGTAGAGTCTGCTAGAATCCAATACAGTGTGCCGAAGACCTGAGCATCCCTAAACCCATTGCCCTACCGTTTGATAAACCATTTAGGACATTTTATGACGATGTTTGGGTGAGGAACTTATAGATATTTATAGATTCTTGGGTACAGTACCTATGGTTACCTGGTTTTGGAACTCGTCAAAAAATCGCCTCCAGGATCAGGACACGCCAAGGTTGGCCATCAGGGGTCTCTGCGTCTGCAAGTCTCGAGGCGACAACGCCTGAGCTCAAAAGGGAAAGGTTGAACCATATATCAGTGTGTGTGAACGATATTTTGTGAGTGCGTCGGTTTCTTTTCTTGTTTTGTTTTGAAGCCATCATTTATCGCCAGAGCTATGTACACAGGAACTAGTTCCCAAGTTTCTGATTTTTCAATAAGCGCCTAGCTTCCAGCAGATCCAGCACCAACGATAATGAAGTCATACTCTCCACCATCCTCATTGAAGAAAGTTGCTGCAATGAAACGATCGAACAGCTCATGGCCGTCGCAAATGCTGGGCATGTTACGGTCCTCCAATTCTTTTCCTGCCTTAATCTTCTCCCACCGCTCATCTTCCTCCAGCCTCGAGAAGCTTCTCAAGTCAGCAACAGGGTGGCACTAAGAAAAAACGGTAGGGGAACCTCAGCAGCTCAGGCAACAGCTGAAATCTTGCTAAGTGACTTTCGTGGAAACTTCTCCAAGCCGCAGCATCTCAGGTAGAAGAACTCCTCATCCAAATTTGGTTCACGTTGCAAGCAGAATCAGCTTCAAAGGCAATGTCTACATCAGATAGATCTGTCCGATAGGTCTCTCTATCCACCCCAACTGGAGGCTCCTCATTCCAGCAAGCCGGATTGCCAGTGAGACCCCATTGCTCCCCACAACAAAAATTCTCATTGAATTCCTCGGTACCAAGAATGTGCGTTTCAGATGCAGTCGGCGCCGTCTGCTGACTGATGCTGATGCAAGAGCTTTGCCCAAGCCAGTTTGGGTTTTCTCCTCTAGTAGGTTTGCCACACATGTTTCAACCCAAATATTCGGAAGATTTCGGAAGTAAGAGAGCACCGTGTCTCTTTCTGTGCAGCAAAGTCTCTCCAATCCAACACTCATTGGCATCTGACCTTGGGAAAAAGAGTAGTCGAAAGGCTGCGAGAGTTTGGGCCTATGGCATATGCTGTCTTGTTCTGGTTTCACCTTGACTGAAAGTGCCATTCCACTAGACTGCAATTGTTTCCGTCAATCTTGGTAGAGGACAACTCAGCACTGCTCACCTGAGAGCAATGTTAACAATGCGCTGTTCCCGGTGGAGAATGAGAGTATCAGTATCAGGTTCCATGGCCTCTGTTGAACTGCTTGAGGCTGTTGGAAATTGCTGACACACTGGCCAACAAAAATTACTTGTATCACATCAATTAGAAGTCTGCCACATCAGAGGCCATGTTGCTCGCCTTTCCGGCAAAGGTATCCTGTTGAATCTCTTGAATATGTACCCTACTAGAGCTCGCAGACACACCATCAGACCAGCATCATCAATTTTCGCAAGCATCCTACAATAGCTGCAGCTGCTATGGGACAAAGATCCTGCCACAACTCACTCTCAAGTCCCTCTGAACTGAGCATTCAGCAGTGAATCCTGCTATTGAAGCCAGCAGTGTTGGAAGACCCATGCTCGAGGCAAATACATCTCACATCTCATCCTCACATGCAGCCTCTACGACATGTTGGTCAGAGAGACCTCTTCTGGTTGCATGTTTGAGAATGTCTGCTGCACAATGTCCCACAAACTTGCAGAATTCCCCACAAGAGGCAGCAGTACTTGTGCAAAGGTTGATGAACCTCTAGCATTCACCTGAAGTTTGGGGAAGTGGTCTTTTTTCATGTTGTTTCTATTTAGAACATCTCGTCTGCCAATGACTCAGCTGGTCGATCTTCTGCACTTTGAGAGCTATCTCGATTTCAAGTCCAAGCTGAAGCCAAATGACAGAGCATGTGCTTAGGATGAACTTGTGTAGCACCTCCAAGAGCTGATAAATCAATGCTTGGTGAGACACAAATCTGATGTCCATGTTGCCCTTGTATGCACCTAAAGCTCCTGGTGTAACAGCCTGGATTGGATTGGAGGAGGACGTCAACCTGCTCCTCACCGTGGTGTCACAGCGTCTCGTTTAGAAATTTCTGTGTATTTCATTCATTTGCATGTTGGAATCATGGAATCCGGGCCTCTGAAGCTGAATCTGGACAGGCAAGTGGCCAGGCTACTTGAACCTTCAAATCTGCATCAAGCACTCTCTCGGGCCACAGGTCCGGCTGTGCCGGAAAAACTACCTGCGGCAAATCTACACTACCTCATAATGAGAGCCAATTACCCAAGGTGGGAGGAACATGCGCTGCCTTGCCCTAGAACTATAGACTGTTGATTTTCAGCACTACCAAAATGACAAGATAGTGGGACATCTGTGCAAGATCAGCTTCAGTTCATAACTATAGTTGCTTTGTCTTTGTCTCAGTTTTACATCTCCTTTATAAACATCTTTTCACAGGTGGCTAGCCGAAACTTGTGCTATGGCGAGAAGTTGCTGCCCAATCAGCATCTGCTGAACCCATCCTTTTCATTCTTCCTCCAGGGCTGGAGCGCCCGCCACAGACAGGCTGGTCTCAAAAGTACAATGAGGACCCAGTGCTGAGACAGCTCAGCACTTGGAAACAGATGGGGTCTTCACGCCAACACATTGGTTCAAAGCTGCATTGCCACCTTCGGAACAGCTCAAGCACAAGTTGGAGCACCAAGAGCCAAAAAGGCATTGGATCTTGCAGTGGTCGTATCCATACTGGCCGGAGGACGCAAAGCATGAAGCACAGCCAGAACTCAATCCCGTCTTACTGGCAATGCAACTAGCCATGCTTCCTCTCTTGAAACCGCTCCAAAAGCTGTAAGCAGAATGCCCGCAGTTTGCCACAATCTTGGGGAAGGTGCCATCTGCATTTCCACCTCCAAACTTGTTCATGAGGGCCTCATCATCTGCAGAACATGACCCGGTAAAACTAGTGTTCGCATTAACCTCGAGTTTGGACTCCTCTTTCTGTGCTCGCAATTGATGAAGCTCCAAGCTGCATGTTCCAGTGGTGCACTCATCATCGGGAATCTGCTCTGCAACACAGAATGCCAGCAAGCAAAGACGCCAAAGAGCCTGAGATAACTAGGTCTGCACTTGAAGTCTGCATTCAACTTGCTGACTGGATCATACTGTTGCTGTTGCTCAAACAATTTGTGAATGGCTATCTCCTGCCCAAGAGCATTTGACCAAGAAAGTGTTTGAATGATGAAGACCGCCAAAGTTTTTTGAAGATGTTCTTACAGGCAAGGAATCAGGACAGATGAAGCCTAGCAAGTCGAGTCGAATCTGTAATTAAATGCCTGGGGAAACGGGCTTGAGTAAAATGGTGGTCCAATCCAGCTGTAAAATAGCTTCCAAGACATCCAAGCTAAGATCATGACCATGATGGTCGATGGGCTTCCAAAGTAGAAATGCAAGCGCTTTAGTCACTGTAAGGGCTGCGGCAAAAGCAGAAGTCTGGACATGTTTGACGACTTTCGCATGAGTTTCGTCCCATATGATACATAGAACTGTCAACATCAGGAGAAAAGGAAATCTACAAGCCTAGACCTGTTTTGAGAGGCAGCAAGAAATTCTCAAAATGAAAGTGCAGCGCCGAACATTTTTTGGTGACACACGAGGATGGCCCTGTGGCTTTCAAATGTCAAACATGTAGACTGGCTCCTTCTGCCAGGCTCGTCATGAGACTTGTCACATCTCTTGCGCCAAAACGCGCACGGAAGGCGGCTTCGTAGGCTCCATGAATATCTTCTCTGCTGAAATTTAAGCCTTCAACAATGGCTTCGTCAGCTTCAGCTGTGGTATTCCCAAACAAAGGTGCAGGGTCATCAGTGTTCAGTCCGAACAGGACCTGGTTCTTGAATGATTTGATTGCCTTCAAAGCCCAGGGACCATGACGTAAGGCACTGTTTGGACATGCTTCCAGATGAACTCCTCTTTGTCTCAATTCGATCAGGAGCTGGGGGTCTTGCGCTGCTGCATAGCCATGGCCTACTCTATCAGCATGCATCGAAAACACCGCAGAACGGACATCATCGGCCTGCGTAGTGTTGAACTCTCCAGAATGAACTGTTACATTCAGTCCAGCGTGTTTTGCATGTCGCATACAGTCAATATAAGCAGCATTTGGAAAATCGGTTTCATCGCCAGCCAAATCCAAACCAACAACACCTCCCATGTCTTGACTCGAAAGCTTCAATGCTAAATTTGCAGTATTAAAGCACTGCTGGGGGCTGCTTCCTCTCATCGCGCAAAGGATCTGATAAACTGCGACTTGATGCCTGACAGAGCCAACTCTCAAACCTTCCTGCACAGCTCTCACCGCATCTTCCTCAGAGATTGACATGTTTGCAAGCTTGCTATGGGAAAGTCGCACAGGGTCGTATCGAACCTCGGTGTATTGCACACCGGATTTGGCCTGGAAACCAACAAAAGCCTCAGCCGCAAGTTGAATGGATTTCACATCCCCGCCAAGGATCTCATTCACTGCATCAAATCTATGCCATCCACTGAAGCCTTCAACGAAATGCTTTACATCTGAAGAACTTTGTGGCACTCCAATTCCGGGTAACTCCAGGCCGCGGTTTTTGCAAATGTCAAAAAGATCTGTGGAGTCCATGGATCCGTCCAGATGCACATGCAGCTCCACTCTGCGAGCAAAGGATCCATGGAATCCATGGAATCCATGGATTAGTTGGATACACCATGGAGATGTGATACTTAGGATCCATGGAATCCATGAGCAAAGCGCTGCACCTCGGAAAGATGTCATAAATTTTGAACTTCGCTGTGCTTCCAGCGATGGAAATCTCTAATCTTGTGAGCCTGAATGTTTGCGACAGCCCCCTGACACATGCACAAGCACAGTCGCATGTGGGCCTTATCACTGCTGCTAAATCTTCTCGCGATCTTATCATGTGAAATTGCGTAAGCAGTGATCGTCGTGGACCCACTTTCAAAAATGCAGGTGCTGATTTCATGTGCAGAAGACAAACGCCTTCTGGGCATGTGAGCATGACCACCCAGACTTTTCCATGGTCTGTGTCTTTTCTGGTCCCGCATCGTCACACAATTTTACCAAGCGGCTTCAAGTCAAAGAATTCATGAAGCTCAATACTGTACAAAGTTGCTACAATGAGCATTGCCCAACGTCAAGACTGACATAGTGGGACTGGTCGAATTCACCGGATTGGGTTCAACAAAGGTCTCACGAATTATTTCCTACACAACTCGAACGCAATGCCGCAATGTCAGTATTCGATGCAGGGATGCATTAATACTTACACAAATCATTTCCTACACTCTCTGTGGCCATCGATGTCTATGTAGGAGTGAGTGAAATTTGAGCCAGTTCGCATCTTTGTTTCCAGACATCTTAGGCAGCGCGGCAGCTTACTGAATTTGCAGGGAGGCCCTGCCCCCTTTTATCAACTCGAATCGCGGTCATCCATGCAAGGTCGTTGGTATGTTCTCAAACACCTCGAATCCTCCCGAGAAATCACTTTTCAGCTCAGTCGAATGATTCACTGCAGTCATCCCACTCTGCAGCTGCCAAACCTGATACTCTGTCAGGGTAGAAAATGCAAATCAAAAAAAAGGAAAACGACGCTTCTTGAGAAATTCAATGATATCTCACGACCCACAGCTGCCAAGTCTGCGACGCTTTGCTTCAGAGCTCATGATCTCTCCGGCTCGTTTCTTTCCCTTGGAATTGCCTGACACTGAGTCAAACTTCTGCACAGAAGCTGTGCATCTACAGTTGGGATCTACGCCAAAGCTGTTTGAAGACCGGGCCAACTTTCACTTGCATCCAAGGTTGGGTACCAGTGTTGTCAAATTCTGGATGTGAAATGTGAAAAGTTATGGAGAGAACTTACAACGCAAGCCACACAATCCCTCTAGTCCCTTTCCAAAGGCCTTGCTTTGATGGCTTTGGTTTGGACGCCTTTGATTGCGTCACCACGTGATGTCGGCCCATCAATGCTGCAATGCCCTGGCGGAATTCAGCGTCCTGAGCAATCCAAGGTCAGCGAAAAGAAGGCATGCTGTACCAAAAGGATCCAAAAGGTGGGTCCTCCATTTCAGCAATTGACGTTGAACCTCCGGTTAGGGACATGAAAGCCAATGAGTAGAAAACAACATAGAACAAGCACATTCTGCAATGAAAAGGAGTGAACTCCATTCGGCATGGACTCCAGTTCACAACTCCCAAGTTGTCCTTCAATTCTGCATTGTGAGCTTTACTAGACAGTGCCGTTCACACCCCTGGCCTTGGGCAGGAAGCGTGTCCGCTTCAGCAGCTCCAGCCTTGAGCAACGCACGGCACGCGGCTCGAAAATCTTGGTCATCGGAACGGCAAATGATGTTGGCCTCGTGTCGCCACGCACCGGGAGCATCATTTTACACCAGTGTAGCCAGGCCAATACATGTGCGTAGCGGCGTAGCACCTGTGCCATGTTTTAATCCAACAATTTGTAGGTAACGCAATGCTGTGTTGTCTGCAGCACTTCTGGATCTAAAGATGGGCTGAGCTGCAAACCATGAATGAAGCAACCAATTGGGCATCCTCCTCGTGGTCCTTCTCACCCTTCTGATCCTGGGCGTCGAAGCCAATCAGGACTCTGTGAGCTGCGAATGGATTCACTGCATGGTTTGGTGCACATCTTCATAAAGAAAGGAAGGCAACTTGTCTAGCATAAGAAGGTCTGTGCCACCTATATACTCAAATATCAGAAATCCATAGAAATCCAATCTGCTCTGCAACAGCCAGTCCTTTTTCTGGTCCGATTTCGCTGGATCTGCCGGCAGCGCCAGCGCGACAGCATTACTGTCCAGAATCTCTGAGGCAAGTTGCCTCTCCAAATGGCTAGGCCGTGACAACAGAGCCAGCAATATGTGGGGGCAGAACTGGCCTGGTCGATTCATCCCACAACTCAACTCCAAGGATCACCTTGGGTCACAACTGTGAGCTCGTGCAGTTGCTTGATGTGCAACTGTGTTGACTGTGTTGCTTCATCTGTCCCGTTGCATTCCAATGTATCTGTGATACATCGGATAGGCCCTAGTATCAAAGTGCTTGCACCACACTCTGCTTTCGTGACCTGATTGGGAACTGGCAGAACTTGCAAGCTGGATCGAAGTGAAGAAGCCGATTCCTCCTACCGGTCAGGATTGTTTTGTGGCTGGCTGCCAAAAATGCGGACTGGTGAGGTAAAACTCAATCTCCTTTGCATGAAGAATTACCAGGATGATTTGACAGCTTTCTTCCTGCCCTGCAAAAGCACAAGGAACAAGAAGCTCACAGAGTAGGACAGCAACACAATGAAGTCACTCAAAGCAAAGTAAATCTTGGAGCTGCACAACGTGCTGTGCCTGCAAACTGCAACTTTCCTTTGGTGATCTCTTCAGGAGTCAGCACCCTCAGTACAGTCATCCTCTGAGAGCATGCGTCAAACATCAACTCCTTCCAGCTAGGATGGCCAAGTGGCAAGTAGCCGAATGAGCCAGTATCATCAGTCTGGAGTGCAGCGATGCCAAGCACCTGCCACTTTCTGACAGGAAGGAAACAAAGGACATCTTGAAACAAAAAGCCATCTGTCACCGGCCTTTACCCAGTGAGCCATCTCTGCTTTCAGGACAGCGCAGAGAGCTTCATTGGCCTCAGCTCCACAGCTGCTGCACGGCGACCCCTTCAGGCCTTTCGGTAAGCCCTTCAGTAAGCTCTTCACCACCACCAGGAGCCGATGCTTGGAAGCCTTCCAGCGAGAGAAGGCTGGCCTCAGTGATGTGCCAGGCAGTGGACTAGTTGGCGAAGCATGCGAAGCTGTCCATAGCTTGGTATCAAGCCCCCAAACCATCCAATAACATACAATATCATACGTACTAGTACAATAAAACATATAAAACCGGAATAGACACGGAATAAACACGGAATAAGTAATAAGCAAGGAATAAATACCTCTCTGACGTGCTGAGCTTAGCTACAGAACCATCGCTTCTCCCCAGAGCGGCTTCGCCGCTTGCACCTCAGAGCCACGGCTGCAAAGCCACACGCCACAGATGGTCTCATGGTTCACCAAGTTCACCAAGTTCTGAGTGAAGGGCAGATGCATCTTGGCCACATAGAATGGCATCCCAAGCAACTTGTGCATCAGGTGAGTCCTCTCATTTTGCAGGATGATCCAGTGCATTTCGGCATTTGAGCCTCCAGCAAGCGCTCCTCAGTCAAGGAGAGCTGTAACGATTTCAGCACCTGCACAGGACAAGCGGTTCATCACCTCAGGCGTCCTCATACTCTGAAAGGGTGAAGCAGTGCACATGTGAATCTGCCTCGCCACGAGACATGGTGAAGCAGTCACAGGGTGTGCTTGAGCAGTTGTGCTGCTGGACAGTGCGGATTTTCATGGTGCAACGAAACATGTTTTCAAAGGTCATCCCAAACCCTGCCACATGAAACTCAAAGTCTTCCCTTTGACAAAACCGTAGCAGCCGTACGTAGCTGGTACTCAGTTCTCTGCAAGGCAAGAGCTTTCATTCTGGGCAGTCATGCATTTCTGGTCTTTGCATGCAACAAGGACGTCTTCACCCGTCCGCTTAGCAGCTGGTTCGCAGCCAGGACAGGTGAATGCATCCGAGACAGGTCAAGCTCAGTTAGCTGCAACTGGAGGTGCTTGTGAGTTGTAGCCCTGCGCCTGCCACTTCGGCCACGGCCAACAGTACGAAGAAAATGTCACTTCTCTGAGTTTCAAACAAGCTGATGGCATGTCGCCCAAACCTCCTCTCGGGCAAGCTTCGCCCAACTCGGTTCTTGCCACTCGACCTGCACGAAAAGTTATCAACAAGGCACGGCCATGAGCCAACCACAGGTGGCAGCAACACCGAAACACACAGATTCGGCACTCTCTGCCCAAGAAGTCGTAGGATCTGCTCAAATGTGAAATCTTGAACGTTGCATGACGTTTCTGCAGCCCAGCTGAGCCTTCAGGTCTCTTCTGAAGACTGGAAGGCCCTGCGTGAGCATCGTCTCCCCCAGCTGTCCGAACTCGTTACTGCGCGTGAGAGGCCAGATATGGAAAGATTGCAGCGAGGCCAAGAGTGTGAAGCTGAAGCTGTTTATGCAGTGGGGCTCTTTTGATTTGACGATCTCTCTCAAGCACTAAGACACTAAGACTTGTGGCAGGCTATAGAAAATTAAGTGAAAATAACTTTGAACCCACATAACCCAGGGTTGACCAGCGATACTCAGTAGCGACCGCCCACCTGTACACCTTGAGTTCACGAAGCTTGGGAGCTGCTCCAGCAGCAAGCGCCGCCACCAGTGCCTGCCCCGTTGAACCACTGCTTCGAGAACTTTGAAGTGAAACACAATGTGAAATGTGAAAAAAAAACATTTAAAAAAAAAACTAAGAGTGAATGTACAAATGTACCCTACAAACAGGTGTCTTAGAACAGTCAGCTGAAAAGAAGAGTCCTTTGCTTGCGCACATTACGCACGTTACGCAAGTGCATCTGATAAGCATGTGGCCTGGATCCCCGAATCCTTGATTTTGTTGTGAGACAAGTCCAGCTCAGTGACGTCCTTTTGCTTTGCTCAGATTCAAAGCTCCAAGAAAAGGATTTACAAGTTGATAGAAATGGTTCCTGCTTTTGATGTGTTTTCCTCTCGCTTAATCTCCTGGTTGTCCTTCAGTTTCTCAATGACTTCTGTCAGATCCTCATCAGTCGCCTTGTTCTCATGACCAATTCAAGGTGATTGTACAGTGGGCCGCATGTCTATCGATTTACAAGACATACTACACCAATCTGCTGCCCAGTTTGACTTGAGATCGAAATTCATCATCTTTGGTTTTATGTCGGACCAGCAAAGGGCCAGGCGTGCAAGAAACTGAAGCGCATTGATGTGACTCCTTTGCAACAGCAGCTGGTGAGCAAGGATCAGCAGATTGGAAAGCTTTTTTCCACTGGGAATTCCATCTAGTTTGGTTCGCAGTGTATCACTGAGGCTTGGAAGAAAGCAAGCCTATGTGCAGTCCTGGGGCCAAGGATTCATGCCACCTGTTGCAATTCCTCACCATGTCCTTGTGAATGTCCTGGGAGGGAGGTCAGCAGAAATATTGATCAGTGTTCCATGGTGTGGTGAGGTGGATACACACTGAAACACATGAAAATCATGGATAAATAGAAACAATAGAGCAAATTGCGAATTCTTGTGGATGCACACTGGAGCCAGTCCGACTTGTGGTTGGAGGTCTCCATTTCTTCCAGCGTGCAGCCAGGTGAATTGTACTGGCAGTCCTCCGGTGGAAGTCTGTTGATCGGTGGATTTTTTGCGCTTGAATCATCCACAAGAATGAGAGTGGCAAAGGGATCTCCAGAGAACGTCTCCTTAGGCCACTCTTTCGTATACCAGGGCGGTCTTTCAATGCCATTGTTCTCCGTGGCACCACGGTTCATGCCAGCAGTCAGATCCTGAAGCTTCCAGCTTCCAGAGAGGGACAGAAGGGATGTATGGGATCCCACTGCAAAGTGTCCTGGTTCAGCTTGTGTTCTGTATGGGCCTGACATCGCGACGCAAGCAGTTCTCTCAAAAAGGAGTGGTATTTATATATATATATGATTTTATATGTATTTAATATGGATTTATGATGATTTATGGTCTTTTGAAGCCCCTGTCAGCCCCTGTCAAGTTGAATCACGTGCTTTGCACCATCTTCCAGATGGGTCATTAACAACTGGTCGTTTGATGTCGTTTGCCGTATCAGACACTGAGAGAGGGCAACTTGCGACTTGCGCCTTGTGAGTGTTGGGATCCACCTTGCCCTCAGAGGAGCCTTCAGGTCCATATAGAGGCTTTTCTTTTGCCTGCAGCCAAGCAAACCAAGGGTCGACAGTGATTACCAATATATTACCAATATATTATACCAATATATTACCCCATAATACAACGAGGAGTGTTTCCTGCCGTGCTTTCTTTGCTTTGCTTTCCGCGGCCTTTTCGAAGAAACCTTTGCTCAGTGTGGGCTTGTCCTATCTGGTGAGCAACAACTGGAAGGGTTTGGCATGCGAAGCACATTTTCGCGCTCCTCGACAATGCCCTTGACCACAGGCTCAACTGGTTCCTCGACCTCAAGGCTGACCCAGTCACTGACCTCTTCAATTTTTCTTCAGATATCGCCACAATCAAAGACACCTCATGTAGATACTCTTGGATTTGCCAGAATCAAACAAACACTCGACAATTGCAGCACTCTTTTCGAACACTACACTTTCAAGTCTAGCACCAAATAATTGCTTTAAAAAGCTATAACATGTCCAGGTTTGACGCCAAAAGGCTAAGACTTGGACTACTTCCTCAATAAGCACCATCGTAACACGGTCAAGCAACCGTACTTTCGAAGAGCCAGCAAGGCTGAAAATGCAGTCTTTCCTTTGGGTTGAGTTAAAATCCTTCCAATTTCTGCATGTCTGGTTTCAGTGAGAAATTTACTGCGGTGGAATGAGTCCTACTTGTTGGATTTCATGGTCTGAGTCTGGTAGAAATGAATCGGACAGATGGCATGTTCCTGGTACAGCCCAAAGCTGAAGGACAGATCGCTGTCGCTGACGAAGCCTGGAAAGTTGCATGAAATGCTGGTACTTGTTTGAGTCTCCGCCTATATGCTATGCATGTGAATCCTCTTTGTATACACATGTGTATACTATGTTTGGGGTATTGTGTTGTCTCAGTTGATGGTTTTTGCTATGTATACTGTATATGTGCATATGCATATATATATATATATCTTTTCTGTCTGTCATACTGTCACGTATTGAATGGTGTATTGATCATCTGCTCTGCAAAGATGTTTGTATGTTTTTCTACATGACATTTGATGAAAAAGGATCTTATTGCACACATCCTAGAGTCCTGCAACTCGGCAGAAAAGTATAAAGGGCATGACCTTTGAATTGAATGCGTTCAATTCCTTCGGGCATACATACGTATATTATGTGTGTATATATATATAATCCGCCGACCCCTGCCGACAGCAGGGGGAGCGCGTCAGAGAAGAGATTCCAAGCAGTGGGGGCCGTGGCCCGCAGGCCCACTCCGTATTTCAGGGGCGCAGGCGCCGTTTTGGATCACACAGCTAATTTTCTTGTAAGTTCAGAGAGCAACGTTAGGCAGTGGGGGCCGTGGCCCGCAGACCCGGTCCGTCCCTCAGGGCCCTGCTGTTTGGCTGTGGCGCAGGCGCCGTTTTGGGTCAGACAGCTATAGTTTTCTTGTAGGTTCAGAAAGTGGCGTTAGGCACTGGGGGCCGTGGCCCGCAGGCCCGGTCCGTCCCTCAGGGCCCTGCTGTTTTGGTGTGGCGGAGGCGCCGTTTGTGAAGCTTTTGGCGGCTGGAAGACTGCTCAGACAGCTTGTTTTCTTGTAGGTTCAGAAAGTGGCGTTAGGCACTGGGGGCCGTGGCCCGCAGGCCCGGTCCGTCCTTCAGGGCCCTGCTGTTTCGGTGTGGCGAAGGCGCCGTTTGTGAGCCTTCGGGGCTGGAAGACAGACAGCTCAGAGAGCTAGTTTTCTTGTCGGTTCAGAAAGCAACGTTAGGCTGGAAGACAGACAGCTCAGAGAGCTAGTTTTCTTGTCGGTTCAGAAAGCAACGTTAGGCACTGGGGGCTGTGGCCCACAGGCCCGGTCCGTCCTTCAGGGCCCTGTGTTTCGGTGTGGCGAAGGCGCCGTTTGTGAGCCTTCGCGGCTGGAAGACAGACAGCTCAGAGAGCTAGTTTTCTTGTCGGTTCAGAAAGCAACGTTAGGCACTACGGGCCGTGGCCCGCAGGCCCGGTCCGTCCTTCAGGGCCCTGCTGTTTCGGTGTGGCGAAGGCGCCGTTTGTGAGCCTTTGCGGCTGGAAGACAGACAGCTCAGAGAGCTAGTTTTCTTGTCGGTTCAGAAAGCAACGTTAGGCACTGGGGGCCGTGGCCCGCAGGCGGTGTGGCGAAGGCGCCGTTTGTGAGCCTTCGCGGCTGGAAGACAGACAGCTCAGAGAGCTAGTTTTCTTGTCGGTTCAGAAAGCAAGGTTAGGCACTGGGGGCCGTGGCCCGCAGGCCCGGTCCGTCCTTCAGGGCCCTGCTGTTTCGGTGTGGCGAAGGCGCCGTTTGTGAGCCTTGGCGGCTGGAAGACAGCTCAGAGAGCTAGTTTTCTTGTCGGTTCAGAAAGCAACGTTAGGCACTGGGGGCCGTGGCCCGCAGGCCCGGTCCGTCCTTCAGGGCCCTGCTGTTTCGGTGTGGTGAAGGCGCCGTTTGTGAGCCTTCGCGGCTGGAAGACAGACAGCTCAGAGAGCTAGTTTTCTTGTCGGTTCAGAAAGCAACGTTAGGCACTGGGGGCCGTGGCCCGCAGGCCCGGTCCGTCCTTCAGGGCCCGGCTGTTTCGGTGTGGCGAAGGCGCCGTTTGTGAGCCTTCGCGGCTGGAAGACAGACAGCTCAGAGAGCTAGTTTTCTTGTCGGTTCAGAAAGCAACGTTAGGCACTGGGGGCCGTGGCCCGCAGGCCCGGTCCGTCCTTCAGGGCCCTGCTGTTTCGGTGTGGCGAAGGCGCCGTTTGTGAGCCTTCGCGGCTGGAAGACAACTAAGACAGCTAGTTTTCTTGTAGGTTCTGAAAGCAACGCTAAGCACTGGGGGCCGTGGCCTGCAGTCCCGGTCCGTCCCTCGGAGTTCCGCTGTTTGGTGAAGCCTCCATTTGTGATCAGTTCTGCACGGCCCATCGGTCGGTGCGACACTGCTTTCCGTTGGGTTTAGGGTTCGTGATTTGAATTTGGCCGGAAACTTTTGTTGAATGCACCACCGTGCCGCATGTTGGACATGTGTGCGCACGTGTGCGACCTGCAAGCACGCCATTCGCAACGCGAAAGTGTTTGCCGCAGCCGTCACCACGGCGGTGATCGATTTGCCCTGTCGCCACAGTGCTTTGCACAGATTTGGCGCAGTGCGGGCAGAGGTATGTGTACACGTGCGGCGTCGGTGTGTTGGGCCCTACAGCAAGCTGCTGGGTCGATGAATGGGCAACACCTGTTCTGGTTTCTTCTGTTCCCGTCGACCTTTGTCTAGCTTCGTGCATTTTCTGAATCTCCTTGCGAACGTCTGCTAGGATTGCTTCGTGTCGCTGGCTCGTTTCGCGTTGGCCGACGAACTGCTGACAGGGGGGTAAAGAGGTTTGGTGGGTGGGGTGTGTATGTGTGTGTATGTGGGGTTCTTGCTATTTCTTAAGTCTATATCAAATATATATTTATCAAATATATTTATTCAATTAAAATATCTATCAAATAAATGTCATAAAAATCTATGTATCAAAAAAAACGAGGCGAAGGCCTGAAAGTGCGAAGCACTGAACAATACTTATATCAATCTTGTTTGATTAATTGTGACCTTGGTGATCCACCGTAGTGGAGGTGTGCGTCAGCGCCTTTGGTCGCCTGACATCCTGACAACAGGGGGGTGCATAAAGAAAAATTGTGTGAAACACTAAGTACCAAGCCATATCTTCAATCCGTATAAAATCCACCCAGACACGGGGGCAGCATGGTTTCTCTCCGAGGTTTGCGGTGATTTTTCGTGTTCCAAGATTTGAGATTTGATATTTAAACTAGACGACGGATGGCCCGAGAGCGTAGAGGAGCAGGGTCTTCTCTCGTTAGTATGGAGACGCAATTTTAGAAACGATATATGAAAGCTGTGTTATAGGCAGTCGAGAAGAGGAGTATCAAGACAAAATAGCGAGAAGTGCAAGACAATAGTTTGCATCGCAAACACTTTTACACACAGACGCTTTTACACAGACGCTTTTACACACAAAGCTTTTACCCACAGAAGCTTTTACACACAGAAGCTTTTACATACAGAAGCTTTTACACACAGAAGCTTTTACATACAGAAGCTTTTACACACAGACGCTTCTACACAGACACTTCTACACACAGAAGCCTTTACACACAGACACTTGTACACACAGACCCTTTTACACACAGGAGCTGCTTTTACACACAAACGCTTGTACACACAGAAGCTTTTACACATAGACGCTTTTACACACAGGCACTTGTACACACAAACACTTTTACACACAAACACTTTTACACACAGACGCTTTTACACGCAGACACTTTTACACACAGAAGCTTCTACACACAAACGCTTTTACACACAGACGGTTTTACATACAAACACTTTTACGCAGAAACACTTTTACACACAGACGCTTTTACACACAGACGGTTTTACACACAAGCGCTTTTACACACAATCACTTGTACACACAGACGCTTTTACACACAGGCCGGCCCATGTACTCACAGCGAAGTCATCGTTGCCGTGGCCACCTCAGCAATCCGACGGGGTGGTGCGGCGAAGTCCTATTTCCATGTGACTCGAAACCAGCATCCATGAACATGTCATGAGGGCTATGTGCTTTGGGGCCCCCCAACCAAGGTGGTTTGCCATCTCCCCAAAAAGAAGTATAAACGGGCGGGCCTGGCAGGCGGCGACCGGTTCTGGGCTGGGACACACACACAGTATTACAATATGATATAAGTTGGTTCTTTTTGGGTTTAGGGTCCTGACTCCTGACTGTGACTGGAATGGAAACTCTTATCTTAACACTCATACATCCATCTCTAGATATTAACAGTCAGTCATACATCCATCTTTATATCATATCTCTATCTCTATCTCAATATAAAATATATCGATTTGTCTCTTTGTGGTAGCAGCCTGCCTATCCATGTAATCCATCCCATCCCGGGGCCCTGACTCCATGCAAACCTAGCTGCACAGACCAACAATGCGGACCCGCAAAGCATTCAAGGACTATGACTAATGACTGTGACAGATCACATTCAGCGATGTCCCGGCACAACTATATGCGCAAAAAGTTACTCCAGCACACGAAAAATCGCAATTTTACCTCAGTTTTTGCCGATCGACCCTCATTTCGTGCGAAAGGGTTGCTCCGGCACACGAAAAATCGCAATTTTACCTCAGTTTTTGCCAATCGACCCTCACTTCGTGCGAAAGGGTTGCTCCGGCACACGAAAAATCGCAATTTTACCTCAGTTTTTGCCGATCGACCCTCATTTCGTACGAAAGAGTTGCTCAGTTCGCAATTTTACCTCAGTTTTTGCCGATCGACCCTCATTTCGTGCGAAAGGGTTGCTCCAGGACAAGTCAAATCGCAATTTTACCTCAGTTTTTGCCGATCGACGACGACGAAGAACCCCATTTTCGTGCGAAAGGGTTGCTCCGGGACAAGTCAAATCGCAATTTTACCTCAGTTTTTGCCGATCGACCCTCATTTCGTGCGAAAGGGTTGCTCCGGGGCAAGTCAAATCGCAATTTTCCCTCAGTTTTTGCCGATCGACCCTCATTTCGTGCGAAAGGGTTGCCGTTTCGTGACTCGCCGCCGGTACCACCCTCGGCCTAAAGAGAGAAAGATAAAGAAGGCGAGAGAGAGAAAAAGGAGAGAGAAAGGAGAGAAGATGTGAAGGTGAGAAGATGTGAGAGAAGGTGTGAAGATGAGCAGATGTGAGAGAAGATGTGAAGATGAGCAGATGTGAGAGAAGATGTGAGAGAATATGTGAGAGAAGATGTGAAGATGAGCAGATGTGAGAGAAGATGTTAGAGAAGATGTGAAGATGAGCAAATGTGAAGATGAGCAGATGTGAGAGAAGATGTGAGAGAAGATATGAAGAAAGATGAGCAGATGAGAGAAGATGTGAGAGAAGATGTGAGAGAAGATATGAAGATGAGCAGATGTGAAGATGAGCAGATGTGAAGATGAGCAGATGTGAAGATGAGTAGATGTGAAGATGAGAAGGTGTGAAGATGAGAAGGTGAGATACAGACCCCCACTATTGGAAGAACCCTGCGCTCAGACGCTCTCGGGAAAAATGCTAAAGAAAAAAAAACGGCGCTCCTGGTGGTTGATTCCGGGGTCGGCGGCAGGGGCGGCAGCCCTTAATTATATATATATATGTATTACTATTATACATTATATATATTTAATGTATACATATTAATGTAAATTAATGTAAATTGTATTGTAGACCGGAATTCGGGAAGTAGTGAATTCAGTACACCTCATCTATACCTCGTTGCATCTATTGTGTGTTTCTTGTGAGCGCTGGCTGGACATGCTAGAACAGCTGGCTGTGTTGCCAAGGCCATCAAGAGCAAGAGGTCTCTCGTTTTTCGTATCCAGAAAGGATGAACCTATACAGATTGACAAGCGCAGTAGTGGAAAAGTTTCTCTGTACAAGGACGAATCACACTAGGACAAGCCACACCGCTCGGAGAATAGTTGTCCTTTTACTTCTACTTGGCTGATTCCCATCTCAGCCAAAAACTGGGTCCACTTCTCCTATCAAGAAGCAGAGGGGTTGAAAACCCTGCCAGAACGACAGCCATGGGCCAAAGAAGGCGAGACGACCTCCTGAATAACTGATCATTTTTGTTGGCAAAGATTGCACAATCAGTTTGCACAAATTAGCAGAGTCGAAGGTACCTCCCGATCGGCGCCAAGTGATTTTCTATGTACATCGCATGCATTAGGACTTTGCGAATTCTGTTCTGTACAAATGAACACACTGTCCTTTACTCGCACCGGCATCTTGCACGATGAAAAGTTTGACATGCCAGTGTACATGGCAAATCGCAAAGGGCAAAGACTAAATATTTACTGTACTTTGTTGCAGGTTGGAATTTCCAAGCGAACAATCAAATGGGTCCACTGCAAAGGTGATTTCAGCACCTACACGGCGCTTACAGTACATCATAAAAGAGAATTTCCACCTGCCCGAAATCGGTAGGTTGCCTGCATCTTCTGCCCTCCCAGGGACAAACTCCACAGCTTCAGCTGGGTACAAAAAGCGTGCACTCATCAAAGAGTGGGCCCTTCAAAAGGCACATCGCACATGACCTTGGGATCTTTGCTCACAACAGCGTTCCACAAAGCCAATGTCCGAAAATGGAATCAACTTAGTAACTTGCCTGTAGACAGTACATAATAAAGGCAAAGTCATTTGCCACCTTGCTTACATTCAGAACATTCAATCTGCTAGGAGCATGATGAAGGAGTGCTACTTTGTAGCACTTAACCAAAACATCAACATCATCAACAAACACTTTGAGAATGCACCTACGACCTGGGAAGAGAGGAAACAAAACACGCTTCCTTGCATCACAAATCTTATATAACTTATATAACTTATATCAAACCATGAATCAAGCCACCGCTGCAAAAGGCAGTGCAGGTTCATCCACCTGGCAGATTGGCGGGAATGGAAACATTAGTGGAATCAATCTGAATCCTGACTCGTCCGAAAAGTCTCCCTGGTGCAGCTACTGCAAAAGGTGCACCAAGAACTCTCATCATCTCTTACCTCGCTGTCCTCATCAAGCTTGATCTCATCAACAAGCTCAAGAGCAGGCCTGGAACCCACTCTACAAGCTGCAGGATGGTTCAGCAAGCAGCGAATTCAATACAAAATACACAAAACTTCCTTAAAGAAACGCTTGATAGCGAAAAAGTAGTGACAAAGCAATTTGCAAGCTTATGAGGTTGAGACATCTCTGGCGAGCATTGAGTAGAAACCTGGTGCTCCGAAGATGACAGTGTACAGGCACGACAAAAAGGTCAAAAAGGACGAGCAAAGACAAAAAGAGGCACAAACACAAACGGTCTTTGGAAAAAAACGATTTGCCCATCAAGTCATATCAGGTCCCTGGCTGCTGCGGAAGATATGCTTTGCTCAACAGATCCAACACCCGATAGCTTCATTGGCAGAACCTGTCATGAATGACAAGCCATTGAGCCATGTGGAAAGCACAGAGATCAGACATGTTGAGCATTCGTGCAGTACATTGTAATTTCGCGAGTGTCACCGGCATTGTTACTGGTGAGGTCAATGGAGAGGCGGTTCTCAAAGCTCGCAGGTGTGTCCGCCTCTATTGAACATGATTTCCCAGATTCCCACAGGTCCACAGGTTGACTTCTCGGTGTCACTTGATGTCCTACATGAGAACTTGATGCTACGCAGCTGGTGAGGTCCACACTGCTCGTTGAAAGTTTCCTGCGCTGCAGCATACTCTGAGCGGAGGTAGTGGCAAACCTGGAGCAGGAGCTAAGGCTCAAGATGCTTCAGGATGCTTCAGGTTAGCAACGTCTGTCATCGGCTAAGGATCAGCTCCAGCAGTTAGGCATCGCACCGTTTCTCTCAGTTCAGCCAGGCGAGATTCAGGTGGAACCTGCAACACACTGGACGTCAAATGACATCTGACGTATCTGACGTCAGATTTCGGGTGCAACATCTGGCCACCTCGAGCTCGGCAATCTGCTCTGTACAGCTTGACAATGAAGCCAAAAGTAGCTCAATAGAAGCCTGGAGAAGTTCCAATGAACATCGCCACTGTGAAGAAAGTCCAAGTCACAAAATATTCGTTTTGTGTCGGACTTGGAGCTGCTTTGCCCTTCTGGTCATGTTTCTTCAAACAACCACAAAAATTGCCAGCTTGTTGTGCAGCACCTTGGATCAAGAACCTGGATTTTACAATGTTGCAGTAGAAAATAGTCATCTAGGATACTATTGCAGCATTGCAGGATTTGGGAGCTGTGCAAGGAAGGAACCAAATCATCTTGACGGAACAATTAAACTGCAAAGCTGATTATATAGGCAGTTCCGTGCAATTCCTTCATAGGATGAACTCAAGGCATGATCCAAGTAAAATCATGTAAAATCCAAAAGTCCGCCTCAAGGTCTGGCAGCAACATCCGCAACTCCAATGGTGGAGCACGACTCGAAAAGGTCGCACTGAATTTACGAAGCCTTTGCGCCAACAGAAATTTTGCTTGGGACGAAGAAAGTGACAAAGACATGATCTCATCTCTTTGATGCCTTTCAAGAAATTGCAGCCCCTGGTTGGTTAATAGATATCCTCTTAATTATAGCTTATCATAATCCGGAATCAATTAGGTAGATCAACATCCATAATCACCCAATGTCAGAACCCATCAAAAATGCTATTCGGGTAATCAGGCCCCTTTGTAGTCCAAGGCACCCATTGTGCTGTGCCAGGCGAGAAGCCAACCTTGGCAGCCATCCCGACGAAGCAGCCCATGGAAGTCTTCGGAATGAGCTCTACAAAAGTCAAAGAAAAGTCGCCTACATTGGCCTACATCGATGTGTGCATCATTGCATCTTGATTATCTGAAGATATCTGGAGCATAACTGTATAGGGTTGTGCTTTGCAGCGGGCTTAATGAGATCCATGACTCCATGACACCTGGCAGTGCTCCAATTTGGAGTCATCTGGTGGCACCGGCGCGATTTGCCAAGCAAAGGACGATGCTATATCTTGGGAAGCTTGTGCATATTGCTGGGAGAGCCTGGGGATGGCTGAAATCCAGCATGTTTTCTTCATGTTTTCTTCATGTTGCTTCCTGAAATTGGATCCACGATGGTGCTTTGATACAGAAAGCATACGACTAAACAACAGCCCATTGTGATCCAGCCACTTTGAACCATGCAGTTGTTTGCACATTTTGCATGTGTTTGCATTTTTGGTCAGGACTAACGGAATTGCCTGCCTGGCTCCCGTGTCCGGGGACTGTGTTGTCTCATCGTGCCGGCGCGATTTCTGCATGCCCTCAAAGTCCGACAAAATCTGACAAATAGTGTGCGTACGGAGTTGAAACGATCTAAAAGGTTCACTAAGTTCACTTGGAATCTGGCAGCAGCTCTGATCTTCTCCAGCTGACTTGTCCTGTCCTGATTTCAACTGATCTTTCCATGTTCAAATCTTCCCAAGAAATACCAATCTGATTTCTTTTCAGATCGGCTCAGCGAACCCCCCGATCCAAGGACCTGACTCTCCGGATGCCTCCGCCCTGGATTTCCAGGGGCCTTCGAGGCGAAGCTGGCGAAGCCGGAGCACAAACCTGGACGAGTTTTCTCGGCAAAACTCTGAGCCGGGCATCCATGGCATCCATGGCATCAATGGCTCCAGCCTCAACTTTCCGATGTCTCCCGGTGTGTCGCCCTGGGTGGGTCACACTGGGTCAATACATTCCATCTAGCACTGAGACAACCTGAAAGCACATGTCAACCAGTGCCTTTGCGGGTTTCGCTGATCATGCACTCCCACATTGCAGTTCGAAGTCTAAGGACTCAGGACTTTTCAGTTTTCAAAACATGTCACGCAGGAGAAAACATGCACAGACATTGATTGCAAAGTGCTGGACAATAAATTGCGCCTATAGCCAGCTATCTCAGGTATGAAACAGAAGCTCTATAGAAGTTTACAAACACAACTGAAATAGATGAAAGTGCTCTTGCGTCTGCTTGCCAAGAGCTGCGAATCAAGAATGGCACCGAGAACGAGCGCTTGCTTCTGGGCAAGTTGATGCACTACGACTTCCAATCTTTCTGAATTGGATCAAAGCATCTCTGCTCTTTGATTTTGTCGCTAAATTTTTCTAAGAAGCTGAAGTGAATGGACGGTAAACCCAACGCAGTGGTGTGCACATGTCGCCCAGCCAACAAACCCAAGGGAAAGGTGCTTTGGGGTTGTGCGAGTTGTGTCGAGTTGTGTATGTTTAGTAGATTGTTTAGTGGCATTGGTGGTTCCTGCATGTGATTTGCGTCAGCATGTGGTGCTGGCTGGTCCAAACAGTTCAGTGCCAACTGCAGAGGGAGAAAACTCCATCGCCCGAACGCGGCTCTGAGTCGTGGTGAGACTGGGTGGAGGTGACATGGCGAGAAATTTATCATATTTTGTCAACAAAGATGAAGAGACAGTTGAACGGAATCGCCACACCTCCACAGCTTTGAGGTTTGAATTAGGAAAACGCCCAGCTGAAAAACCGGCAAAACTCCGTCTCACGAAGGACCGCCAAACTTCTCTGGCCGGTGGTCACGTCTGATGTAGAAAAGCACATATGCACCCACCTGAAGGTCGATGACAAGCGGAGCACCATAGAGAAAAATGATTTCATGTTGAAATATGTTGAAATCACTCAGCTTAATATGAAGCCTGCTAAAGGCTGACTCAACACCAATGATACAGATATGATACGAACCTTGTCAGATGCAACGTCCTCCTCTGAACACCGCCGGACCGTGCTGTCATCGAAATAGTACCACCTGGAGCGAGACAGATGGCGGCGGACATTACTGGTCTTCTCATGGTCTCACTCCCTGAGGCCATAATGCACTTTAAAGAGTGTGTGTGTGTGTGTTTTTTTTAACTACACACCTTTTCTGATTCCATCCAAAGGTTTGTGTCGACCAGCGCTGTTATTTCAGCGGTTCCATTTTGGGAATCTGTCTGGCCACCCTGCCGCACTGTTGTACAGTTGCCGCTCAGTTGAAGAAATGATGGAAAAAGTCACTCATCCAGGCATTTGGAGTATAGGAGAAAATGTCAAAAGGTATCTCAGGTCAAGCCGCATCAATTGGTTTCAGGCATCATTGCTTTCCCTCGTCAAGGCTGATTGCTGCATTGGAATGGGTCGGTAGCGCCAAATATGGGCACAATCGGCACGCACCAACCAGAACATCGTTGCACATCTTTTCATCCACGGCGGCACGGTCCATGCTGGCTGTGGTTGCTGCCAGTCATCCGTCAGAAGCCAGTTCGCCGGTTGCGCAAGATGCAATACGGTTGGTGCAATACGCAAGGCTGTTCGATAATGTCCATGTCCATCGGCGCCAAAGTGCGCCGTTAGCGCCATCACTTGATATTCCACCATTTCAAAACGCAATGAGTCATCTGTGAAAACAGGCACCAAGCAAGGTTCATCAACATGAATCATACAGTCACTTTTGTAAATGATCTGATTGGCATCTTGGGTGCACCGGTCCACATGCAGGCATAGACATTGAGGTGCATGCAAGAGGGCAGCGCACATACCATCCACCTGTCGCCACAAGCGCAGCAACTGCGTGAGATCACATGTCATGAAATTGGCAAGGAAACTGTTGAACTTCAGGCTCAATGGTGTATGTCTATGGCTATAATCAAAGGCACGGGTCATGTCATTTTCTTCCATTCTGCGTTCCCAACTCATGTCAAACGCTGGAGTATGCATCAGCTCCAGCCAGGTGCTGACAAATTCAGCCGCGTCCTGTTGTTCAACATTCACAGGATCAAATAATGGATCCCTTTCGCCCCAACAACGCAAGATCTGCTGCAACCATGGTTCTTCAAGCAAATTGGATCGTGATTTGGAAAACAGAAAGTGGTGCAGATCTCTGCTTTGTGTTCCCCAAAGTGCTGGGTGCCATGGTTGGACCGTCAAGGTGGCCCACAGCAATGAGTATACAGCTGAGTTAGCAAAACAAAGATTCCCTGGATTTTCCAGTAGCAAGTGGGACAGCCGCTGGAGCATGATCAGTGGATCTGGTTGCTGGCCAGGAGCTGCATTCACTCTTGTTTCAGCTCGGGGGTCATTTTGTTCTTGCCCTTCCCTTTGCCTTTGGTTGACGGTGTCAAATTCAGGGCCTTCTGCAAGTTGTGGGCTGCTGGGCTCTGCACCAGGCTGTGAGCTTTCAGTGTTGCTCCCATGAGGAGCCATATGCCCGAATTGCAGAGGGTTTGCATCAGCTGCCAGGGCTCGTCCATCCGCATGCTGAGCTGCAGTTTCCATGGTGATACTTCCTGTTTGCTCCCCGAAGGCAGGGCATGAAACTTCACCACCAGGGCTGGGTTGGCCAGGGCTTCCAGGAGATCTGTGCAAAGCTGATGCAAGTGCTTCAGCGTGAGTGGCGGCCTGTTGCTGACCGTCAAGGCCTTCTTGCTGTGACTCCATTCCAGATACGGGCAGGTCTTGTCCTTCAGCAGCACTAGGTTCTGCTGCGCTGCTTTCAAGATTTCTGCCCCCTCCGGCGCATTCCCCAGCTGCTCGATTCTCGTGAGCAGGTTGTTGAAGAGGACCTGCATCAGGTGTTGTCTCAGCGGCATGCTCTGCAGCGGTGGGTCCGCCTTCTGATTCTCTGTGTGCTTCTGGGCCCACTGCTCCGTCGTTTGTATCAAGGTGTGCAAACAGCTCTCTTCGCCTTTGTTGGCGAAAAAGAAAATGTAGGTGTCCTCTTTCTTCATGGTTTGGATCTCTTTGTCCAATTTGATGGCCAAGGTTGCCAACATGGTCATGGCCTTGGCCAGATGGATCTGGTCCTTGCTGTCGTTGGTGTGGCTGCCCTTTCTGGGTTCGCCTTTTCTTTGCCGCTTTGGGTTGGCATTCTGGGTCAGTTTCAGGCTGGTGTCCAGCCATGGTGAGAGATCCTGGAAGGCGTTCCAGATCTGGTTGGACACCTCGTCCACGTCTGACATTGGTGAGTCTGCCATGTGCTGCGCGGCTCAGGACTACCGCTGCTTGCAAAATACAAAGGGCACTGGGCACTGTAATGCACTTGAACCACCTGTTGACGCGCAGTATCACATTTGTCCTCAGCATCCTCCAGTTTATGATTAAAGACCTGTGTGCATGCAAAGCATTGATGGTCAGTGTCATTGCGCTGGAGAAAATGTGGTAGTAGCTGTTGCAAAAGGAATTTCACCAGTGGCAGTCCACCCTGATGCGCCTCATGTAGATGCATCGTGAGTGCTCCCGCATGATACTTCTCTCCACAAATGAGGCATTGAGACCTGGTCACTTGGAGGACATTGGCATCTTGCCAAAGTGCTGGCAACTGTCGATTTGTGAGCATCTGTTCAAAAAGAAAGCGTGTGGCACGATCCAATTTTGAAGAGAAAATCTGGGCCAGCTCTTCATCTGTGGGAGTGATTGGGTAAAAGATGGCATCTGGGATTCTCGTATGCTGCATTGCTAGTTGGGTCAGGGTCAAACACACATGGTTGGCACGAGGATTGCTCACACTGGGGTTGCATGTGCAACCAACATCACTGTAGACCAAGGAAACTAACAAATGGCAAAGTCTCTGGGAGGCCGACCACAGACTGGAATGCGCTGATTGTAAGTGACCTGATAGGTCGTTGGCACGGTGATATCGGCTGCTGCAACTCTGACATTGGATTGTCAGTTGGAGTCGGGTGTGGGCATCTCGCAATGTTTTGGCAAGTTCCCCATGACATGTGGCTGCAATCCATGATTCTTGAACATCAAGCACTTCAGTTGGCAAATCTGGGTCAAATCTTGGGCACCTGCCCTGGTTCACGTGACTGCGCAGGGACTCTAAGTGCTCAAAAAGAGCTCCGCAGTGGGCACAAGCGGGTTCTCCCGCTACGCTGTCTCTGGCCGGGTTGTAGCTGGTGCTCACTAGCCGATGGTCCAGGGTCAGGTGTGCATGTAAGGCTTCAGCCGTGTCATGGACTTGATTGCAGAGTTCACATTTCAAAACATTGGGTTGCCCCTGAGAGTCTTGGTCAAAGCTGCTGCCTCCGTGTACCAACAACATCGCCAGCTGCGTCCACACCGTGCATTGATGCATGTTAGTGAACAGTGCATGGCAGTATGGGCAAGGCGTCTCGTCGCCGTGCATGGCCGTCAGCTGTTTGCCCTTGGCCGCAGTGTGGGGCCAATATTCCGGGTGGAGCAGCTTGAGGTGATGGTTGAGATCCTGGGTACGGCCAAGGAACTGGTCGCACAGACAGCACCTGGAAGCCAAGTACTCACATGCTGCATTTTCACCTCGCATGTGGTGCCAGTTCCGTGTGCCAACAATGGTGAGGATCCTGTTTCCCCATTCTTGGCTCTTGAGGTTCTGTAGGTCTGCTTCTGTGATCAGTTGTTGCCCTCGGACTGGGGCCTCTGGTCGTGGTGCAAGCATGTTGGCAAGGCCACCGTGTGCGTCAGCAGTGTGGCCAGCTTCAGGTTGCCAGCACTCTGGAGGGCCAGCCTGCAGAACCTGGCATCCACATTGGATATGATGCGAAAAGGCACGCCATGTTGTGAATGTGCGATAACAGAATTTACACTGTGGCAACCCATGAAGCATGTATTTGGCAGGGTTAGTTGTATAAATTCTATTCATTCTGTGGCCATGTATTTGCGTGCAATGACGTCTGAATATGGCAACGCTGGTTGTCTGGAAATCACACTTGTTACAGCAGTAGAATTGCGCAGGCACCACGTCAGGTTCAGCTCGTGGCAGGTGAGACTCCACAGGGCCTGTGTGCAGCTGTGCCAATAGGAATGCTTTCAAATTGGAGAGGTGATTCCAATCAAGCCGGTGCACAACATCGTGCTCTTCAGCATACAAAAGTCTTTGAGTGACAGACTGTTGCAGGCTGTCGACGGTTTTCACAATCCAAATCAGCGGCAACTCTACCCCGTGTTGTGCAAGTGCTTGTTGATGGCTTTGACCAGTGACATAGGCATGGTTAGCAAGGATTTGTCTGAGCATGCTGTACATGGTCTGCTGCAGCTTGGTGGCTCCAAAGGTGGTGATTCCTACCGTGCAAATGCCATAGCTAAGAACTGGATAAACACAGGTGGACCAAATACGAAGTCTTTGCCATGTTGGCATGCCACGCTTGCCTTTAAGCCAGCGGCTAAGGCGATGGAAGGCAATCTTCGACAACTGGATTCTGTGCAACACTGTTTGGTCTTCCAGCAGTTTGTAGCTCATCACTGTGCCTAGATACTTGGCCTGAGATGCAACCGGCAGCCAAATGGTCGGTTTGTGAGGCTGCTCAAGCTTCAGCCATTCTTTTCCATCACGAAACGTGGTCAATGCAGTTCGAAGCTTACGGCAGGATGTGCCGGTCATGGCAACAAGAGCCGTGCATTTGGCCGAGTTGATCGTCATCCCAAATTCATTCAGCAAATCCAGTGTGGCATAAATGTTGGTCAAAAGGTCATGGAGTTCAGTTTCTGATCTATACGAATCTCCTAGCTGCCCATCGTCTGCATAAAAGTTGAGGCATCTCTGGATCCAACTGTGGGAGACACGGGTCTTCAACTCAGCAAGAAAAGCAAGGAGATAGCCATTCCATAACAGTGGCGCAGCTTTACAGCCTTGCCGCAAGCCACGCCCAACCTTGATGTATCTCTCTGTTCCTTGCGTATGGAGATGATATCCCGTATCTTGATGCCACATGCTGAGTAAATATGCAATTTGAGGGGGCATCCCAAGTGATTCCAGCTTGCTGAATAGTTGAGCCCTGTTGACCATGTCAAATGCCCTTTCAATATCTAGGAAGATGCATATTCCACCTGCCACTCGATATTTCGGGGTTTTCTGTTCCCGTGTGAACGGGGTGGTGCGTTGCATGGCCAGCAGCGTGCGCACTTCAGTGCAATGTCTAGTGACCCTCAGCAGTGCATCTTGTGTTGATCTCATGGGCAAATAGGCCCAGATGGGCCATTTTGTCATCTCTGGCATCATGGCATGTTGAGCTTTGGAGGCTAAAATCCCTACCAGCGCCTTGCCTACCGGCTCCTGGAGAGCTAACGGGCGCAATGCAGCCGGGTGTACTGGCTGCTTGTTTGGTTTAGGGATTAAAATCATCCAGCTGGCTTTAAACCAATTTGGTATATAGGCTTGAGGGCGCTGCCACCAATTGGTCAAAATGGAATAAAGCTCAGATGTGATCAAGGGCCCAACTGCCTTCCACACGATGCCTGGAGCACAGGGTCGTGCAACTGCTTTAAGGGCAGGGATGCCCCTCAGTGAGGCAGCCAGCTCTTCCATGGTGAACGGCAATCCTGCAAAACAGTTCTGCGCAACTGGGAAACAATCTGGTCCCTTCCAAGTTTCGGCAATGAAGTTCACAAGCATGGCAGTTTCCTCTGTTGGAGTGGCAATGTGTCCTTGGGGATTACGTAGTTGCATGCGTCTTTTGGGTTGTTTTGGGGAAAATTTATTGATCAACTGGAAGAGAGAATGTGAGTCATGTTTCAGCGCAGCAGCCGTTGCACTCTGCACTATCTCTTGAAACTTGAGTTTGCGCACCTGTTTGGCATGAACCTGGGCACTGCGTTTCAAGGTCTGGAACCTAGCAACATGAAACCAAGCTTTCAGGAGATTGCGAGGAGTGATCTGCACAATTGTCAGCATTGACTTCCGATGCTGCCATTTATTCATGACAAGGCGTGTTGCTTGTTCATCTCTGTTTGGGTTTGCAGTCTGACGCGGGAAAAACTTCTGAAAATTACGGCAAGCAATCTGATGCATGTCAGTGATGAGTGTTTCCTCTGAGAGCGGCACCTTGGTCATGCGCTGCATCAATTGGTCACCAGTGTCAGCAACAAATGTCTGCCATATGGGAGAATCATGTAGGAAAGCCACATGGCCCTGTTTGCGTTGTGCAGGACTGATTGTGGAGGCACATGCATCCTGGTTTGTGGGGATCCACTGCTTCCTGATTTGTCCAATCATAGGGGCATGTCCCCACCTGCCACAAAAAGGAGCGTCCCATGCATATTTGACATGTTTGGCACAGCCATCTGCAATGGTCTTGCGGGTGATCAAGAAGTCGATGCGGGAACAGTGGGATTCAAATTGATAGCTAGGCCCAGTGTTGATATCCCACGTGTTCAAGGCAGTTAGCCCGTGCAATCTAAGCAAGGACATGAAGAGACCCTGCTCTTCATGTTGCGCACCAGCTGTTAGTTTTCCATGCCATTTAAAGACCGACGGTCCTGCATGGGATTTGAATTGTGGCAGGCTTGTGTTGAAATCTCCTGCTAGGCAGAGAATGTTCCTGAGTGCCAGGCCTTGCAAAAGAGTATCTAAGCTATCCCACCAGCGTTTCCGTTCAGCCCGTCGTGCAGTCGTGTGTGCTTGTGTATGCTGGTAACAGCAAATCAGGTCAATACTTTGGCTGGTTCTTTGGATTTGAACATGCAGCAAACGTCCAGGGATTACAACCCTCCATCGGAGTTGATGGGGTTTGCTGAGTCTTGTAGAAATCAGACAAAGCACTCCTGCACCACGGAAATCAGGCTGTCCAGAATGCACATGATGCCACAAACCATCTGTCCATTCACTCTCAAAAGTCATTCTGGTCTCCGATATGATGGCGACATCAATGTTCTGCACAGCCAGCCATTGTTTGATCTCGTCCAACTTATGTGAGGCAAGGCCTCCAGCGTTCCAGTGAAAAACTCTCAATCTTCTGTTATCCTGATTCCGCTTGTTACATGTAAGTTGTGCTTGATCTTGAGCTGGCTTGGATGGCTGTTGGCTGGGGTCAAAAAGTGACCACAAACATTTCGGAAAGTCTGATGGGGTATAGCATCTACCCTTGTACCAAGCTAGGCCTTGTTGGCAGGCCCTGGTGTAGGCCCGTTTGATACTGCGCTTAACAACCTGCTTTTGGGCAGGGTGCCATGGGATAGCATTAAAGCTTGTTTCTGGTCGCATGTCATGCTGCTTCGCGTCACATGTCTCAATGAAATGGGTCTGCCAATCACTGGACGCTTCAGCACCCCTCATGACTGAGGTGCAACCCTCACCCCTGAAAGATTCCAAAAAATTGTGCATGGACAGCATGGACACACAAATGATCAAGTGAAAAATCCGATATCTGCCAAGACTTTGACGGTGGAATCTTCCCCTGGACTTGGGACCAGGTGTGCCACTTTGGATGTGTGGGTATGTGATATCTGTGGTTCTCAAGTTCTGCTGCTGCGTGTCAAAATCAGAGACCCCTGTGATCAATGTCAAATCAAACGAGAAGAAATCGCGCAATGCTTTCCGTGTTGTAAATATAAAAAGATGGCAACCCTCAAGGGCAAACAAAGCCAGCAGGAGGTCCAAAATGAAAATAACACTGCACCACCACCAAGGAAGGAAAAAGGTGAATCTCAGAATTGTTTGCCAGTTCAGTACAAGAGGAAATCGTGTACTCAGCTGAAAGGTATCAGCGCCAGTAAAGCAAAACAGAGATCCAGCCCAGGGTTTATTCTCGTGCGCTGCGGCCAGCAGCACTTCTGCTGAATGTAAAAACGTCGATGTTTGAATCAAATCCTGCAGGTGGTGAAAAGGGTGTGCAATTGGCGTGCAGCAAGTCACAATCTGGAATTCAGTGAAAATGCTTGCAAAAAATAATGTATCCTCTGCAATGTCAAGCTTTGGAACAACGCAGGAGGCAAATCGCAGTGAAAAGTTTTTGTGGTCAAATGGTGTCAGATCTCTTGTCAGGTGCAGTTGCCAATAAAAAAGAATCCCAGTGGAGAAAGTGCTCTGCGTCTGGCTCCTACTGGAAAAATTTGCAGTTATGAAATCAAGGTGCCAGGATTTCACCTGTGCATCTGTGTACTTTGTAGTGCGGAGTGCAAGGGTAGCAAATTGGGCTCAGAGTAAAAGGGGCAAAAGCAGCTATTTTCGCTAGAGCAGCGCTTGAGTCAAGCTGCGGTGAAAAGCGGCTAAAATGCAAAAAGTGAAAATGCAAACTGCCGCACACCAAGCTTACACCTACCAACACATGGTTTTCACATTGCAAGGAAAGTGTGTTGGTGTGCTGGCAGATTAATTAACCGGCGCAGCCGGTGCGGGGGCGCAGCCTTTCTTCATTTTGGCCTTTCGGCGCTGCCTTTGGCCCTGACGCAGCTTGCGTCGATGGTCCTCCAGTGCCTTCTCCTCCGGCGTTTCACGCAGGGAGATGCGTGGCACTTGACAGAAACTCTGCCACAGGAGGCAGACCATCTTTTTAGTCAGGCAGTCTGCAAACTGCCTATGCGTAGGTACCCAGAAAAGCTCATAGGCACCACTCTCCAAATGATGTCGCGACACCATCAAATCGAGCATTGTTTGCCGCTCTGTCGGCAATTGGCCCGTCGTGGAGAGGTGGTCGTACAAACTCTTGGCGTCCGTCACAACGCCACCGTCCAGGCCCATCGATGTACGCCAGTTGGCATCCAGGGGTCGATTTCCAAAAAGGAGTCGGTCAATGACCAGACGCCCATATAGGTGTCGGTCAACACATCCACTCATAGAGCAGCTTTCCGCTGACATAGAGCTGCGTAGCACCCGACCACTTTTGTTCGTTGAGAACTCGATCACTGAAGCTGGCGCTGGCCCTTTTCGAGCTTGCTCTGTTGTAAGAAAGTGGACGGCTCCAAGCTGTGATTTGCCGTCCTGTTCTTTCCCAACCGAAGCATCGAAGTAGCTGACGTAGAAGAGCTTGTCCTTCTCGTTGAGCTTGGGGTATAAAAGTCGGGCGCGGCCCTTTTCAACTTCATCCAAAAACTGACCGTGAAGTTTAACCGCTTCACGATAGTCAGCATACGTAGCTTTGTTGACCCTTTGTGCGAGGTTGGACACCTGGTACAGGAGATGTGGTAACACCTGTTGTGCCGGCCAGCGCAAACGCATGACCAATTGGCGGTACAATGTCACCTCGCGTGGTCCCAGCTCTCCACTTCCTTGCAAAGGTTCGATTCGAATCTGTTTGATGTACTGGGACATGTCGTCACAGATGCCGCGGGCATCTTGGGTCACATCCACACCCAAAAATTGGAGTGGGGTGTCCGCAGACAATTCCTTCCAGGCTTTTATGGTGAACATACCATTGATTTGTTCCTTGAGTCGTTGGACCCTGCGGTCGCTCAAGTCACCCAATAAAAGCCCGTCATCAACATGGAGACAAAGTATGGCGTAGCTACGCCCATCTTGGCCGCTGGCCACAAAGCAGGATTTGCAGATCTCAAGCTCCTGGAGGTCTGTTTTCTTCATACGATCAAGGGCCTCCAGGTACCACAATCGTGGGCTTTCTGTCAATCCGTACGCGGACTTGAGGATCTGCAAAAGCTCACCTGGTTGAATTGGTGGCCACTTCTCCACAGAGGGTAATCCCTCACGAGGTGCCCTGATGTAGACCTTCCTCTGTAGATTCTTGCCACTCAAAAATGCGGTGGTGACATCAAATGTTGTGCCACCCCAATTCCGTGCGGATGCAACCGCTTTTGCTGCCCGAACTGTAGCCTGCGGGCACGTAGGGCTATCAGTCCTGAACTCGCCGAGTTGTGGGTCCAGGTGTCCTGGGACGATCAACCTGGATTTGGCGACCAACGGCAGCAGCCGGTTTGATTGCTTGTTTGTGCGAAGCATCCGCAGTGGTGCACGGAATATGTTGGCTCGCGGGATCTTCTCTGCCTCCTCCGGTGTCACGCGCTGCACAACACCATTCTTAATCCATTCCGACCACTCCTTCTTGTCAGAGATGTCAAAGGCAGCCTGCTCCTTCTCATCGAAAAAGGTGGGATCCAACTCTTTCCCACATTTCTTGAGTTTGAGGATCAAGGCCTCCGATGTGAGCAGGTCTTTGATCTCCTCAGTCCACAAGGATTCAAACTCCTGGGCTTCATGCGGCTTGAAATCCGCCTTGTAAAGACCATCAGGGAGCTGAATGTAGACCGGCTCGGTCTCACCTTCCTTGTGCGTCTTGTAGAAGATGGTCATTCCTTTCCAGTAAAAACTGGCACGGCGCCTGGGATTGTGGCGCACTTCTTCTTCAGTCTCATTCACGATGAAGGTGTCCTCGGGATTCTTCCCAATGAGGATGCTCAGCCTGGAACGGCTTGTCATCTTCGGGGGTCTCTGAAATCTTTTCCTTGGGCTTCTGTGGATCCTGGCTGCTGTGACTGGAAGTCCTGTCAGCTGTTTCAATAGGTCCACTTCATATCTTGAGACCCATTCATTTTGAAGGGAGCCAAACACAGTGGTCGCGGCCACCTGTGCACAGAAATTGGCCCTCAGCCTCTTAATGGCCTCATCAGCCTGAGCATCGTCGATTCCTTCGTGCCTTCGCTTGAGGGAAAATGGCACGTCATCCAGAGCCAACCTTCTCCTTTCCTCTCCTGGAATCTTCTTGAGAAACTCGGCCTCCCACTCATCATCATGCATGGGTGGCACCGGAACTTCGTGCGGTGCCCTGACTGTGGGAGGCTCGGCCTCAACCGCGGATGGCTCATCCAAACCTTCATCATCCGTATCGATATGTGGCGGCTCGCCATCATTGTCATTGATTGGTGTTCCAGGTGTGTAGGCCTCTGACATGACCTCCTCCTCTTCTCCAGCCAGTGGATCGGGTGGAGGTGGTAGAGGCGACACCTCAGGCGCTGCCTGTCCATCTTCGAGAGCCTTGGGCCTCTTTGGTCGAGATACCCTCTTCGGCTCGGGTTGGTCTTCGATCTGTTTCTCCGCCTTTCTCTTCCGGAACTGTCTCATGAGGTTCGAGCGGTCCTGAAGGATCTGGCGGATTGATTTGGTTCCCCGCAGAAGCATGCGGGCTCTTTTCCTTTCTGGTGTGTCGGGTTCAGCTTTTCGCTTGACGACCCTTGGAGGTGGTTTCAAGCGAGTTTGGTCCTTGTAGGTCTTCTCCCTGTGAGGGTCGCGCAGCAACTCCCCCAAATCATCTGCGTCCTCCTTCGCAGGCTCACGAAGTGCCAGCTCCTCCTTTGTCGCCAAACGTATGTTGGGCGCTGCCAGAAGGAGGGCGCGGCCTCTCCAGCTTGCAAAGTAGCGCTCTTTGCTTTCTCGCGTGAGAATAGTCGCGGGTCCCCGCCAAAGTCCACCACGTTTGTACCGCTTGTCGGCCTTCCTTGGTGTCCAGAAGTAGATCTGGGTTCCAGGACTGAATGGTCCCTCTCCTTCATGGGCAGGCTTACGCAGGATGGCCCTGCGCAACTTCTCTTGTACATCCATGCGGATCAATGCCAACCTTGCGCAAATGCGCATGCGATGAGCTCTGGCATATTCCGATTCCGCGTCCAGAGCCTCTGCAAAGGTGGGCTTGGCGGTGTCTTCGGTGAGACTTGGGAACTTGATTTCGGCGCCATAAAGGCGTTGATTTGGAGTAAATCCGTCCTTGGTCACCGTCATGTTCTTGGCGGCAACTGCAGATGAGATCACCAACTTCATGGCGCTGAACCCCTCTGAGTTGTGCTCTGTGGTGATCGCTGTAATCATATTGCCAAGGATGGAACCATGGCGTTCTCCCACAGACAGCTGCCATCCTGCATGAGCACCTGTCACCGTGCTGGGCACTGCCATCTCTTCCAAAAGCTGGATGAATGAGAGCTCGAACTCTCCACCCTGATCATGGGTGATATGTTCAGGCACTCCAAACACCTGAACCCAGTGCCTCAGAAATTTTTGGGCCACATAGTCCGACCGTCGTGTTTTGAGTAGCACTGCCATGTGGTACGTTGTACCCAAATCAACTGCGCTCAAGCATGGGTACTTTCGGCCACGGCTATCAAAAACGAACTTGATGTCGATGTGGATCTTGCGATTGAAACCATACGGCCTCAAAGTGGGAGTTGAAGCCATGGGGTGCTTTGGAGGTTGCTGCTGGCTGCAAACTTCGCAGCGCCATCGCCGAGCATGGCGGATAGCCTCCTCAGTTGCCCCAGAGATGCGCAGCATCCTCACGAGGGTATCCCGGCTCGGGTGACCCAACTGTCGGTGTGCAAACTCGACAGCTTTTTGCACCTCTCGCGGCACAGCTCGCCGCTCATCCTCTTCTGGCTCTGCCAGCTCTTCTGCGATCTGTTCCTCCTCTTCTCGGATTGCATCCATACCATCCTGATAGGATTCTTCCGCCACGTGGTCCTCCAAGACGTAGACCTGCTTGCCATCTGGTCGGTGGATATAGTTGATCACCCCAGTCATGATCGCTCGGCACAGCGGGACTGGATAACCACCTGCCCAAGATGACAGGGAGATGGTGCCATCCTTGGTTCGGACAGAACCTTCGATGGGGAAATGCTCATGATTGCCTGGGCATCTCTTCCTCAACTCGGCCACGATCTCCTCCTGTCCAACGAACCTTGTGGCTTTCTTGAGAGGCATCCGATTTTCTGGATGTTTCAGGCCATACTGGCACTGATCGCAGATCCCTTGCGGGAAATCACCAAAACCATCGATGATTGGGTCTTCTTTCCAAGCCAAGCTTGTGAGCGGGTTTTCTCCCAAGGTGGCGCGGCCACGCTTCTGTCGTTTGAGAGACACCTGTGCAGAGAACTTGAGGAGCTTCCTCGATGTCTCTCTCTTGTGCTGCAATGCTTCGCGCTGCGTCCACGTTTTACTGTTCAGATTTTGGAGCAGCGACCAGGGCCCGCAGGGCCATGCCAACATGACAAAATCGGGGTCCACCTTGTCGATGTAGTCATGGGCTTCCAGTTGAATGCGAGGATCTGTCAGATCCCAGCCAGGGAGTGTGACTGGTTCTAGGTACTCCCATCCCAGACCATAGGCGAACCTTGACAGCATGCAGCTCCAAGTGAAGATCTCCATGATCTTCAGCCCTGTCCTCAGACGTCGAAAGCGTGGAACTTCCTTTTCCTTGCGGCGTCGATCGCACTCGACCTCAACCGCTTCGCTCACCTGCTTGGTGGCTGAAAGCAGCCTCCTCTTCTGACCTTTGGTCAGCTGTTCTGTGTCACCGGCGCTGCCGGCCATCATCACATCATCGGGCAGCTCCTCCTCTGAACTCGTGGACTCCTCTGCACTGCTATCCAAGACCATTGGAAGTCCACCTTCATGAGAGGTTTCACTCTCTCTCTCGCTGATTGATCCAGTGGAGCTATCGTCACGCTCCCCACCTGTGGTGACCCGGAAGCATTCCGTGCCGATGACGTCCAACAGATTGATGGCCTCCGCCTCGGTGTCTTGTTGCCATTTGGCCATCGAATCCAGCTGCTGTGCCGTCCAATGCACAGCCTCATAGTTTGGTGCTTCGTCCCCGGCGCTGCCGGCATCAGAGCTCAGCTCATCAAGTGCCTCCTGCAGGAGGGCAAATGAATGTGGATCTGCCGCGAGGCGCTGCCTCAGCTCCTTGAGCTCGCCAACCTCCCATTGACCAGGATCTGGACGGTTGCCCACGTTGAGCAAGTTCAGGATGGGGTGTCGCGAAGGACTCAAAACTGTTGGCTGCCACTTGCCATGGATGGCAACTTGGAGCTTGGCAAAGTCGATCTGGACTTTCCATCTGGCCAGCTCTGCCGGGCCCACCAATCCAGGGCATTCTGCCACCCTGCCATCCTCTGGAGTATTGTCCACAACGGCAATGCGAACCCACGATCTGTGGTCATAGATCTGGATGGCATAGATGAACGCCTCTGTGCTCAAAACTGGGGCCCCTGCACCAAAGCGAAACACCTCTTCATGGTATGCCTTGTAGAAAGGCATCCCTTTCTGGCGCATGAGCTCCTGGAGGTTGTTGTGCCAGTTTCGACCGGCCACTGCTGTTCTGCACCCTGTGTCCAGAATGACATGGCCAGGGGCCAGGATGTTGGAGTGGTACGCTCCATTGTCCTCCTCCAGGATGTCCGGCATAGTCTGGTCCACTGCCATTGCGCCATGCATAGCCGAATAGTACAGCACCTTTCGAAGCTTGCAGTCTCGGCAGCTTGCCCATTGGGCATTCGAGTTTGCTCCCCACAACAGTCGTTCAAAAGGGTGAGGGCAATTTTCCTGTTCAGCTGTCGGCAAGTCCGACGCCTCAGATGGTACCACGCGCCCTTTTCTGTTCTTCGCCGCCTCGTAGAGCTCCTTCCTGAACTGGTCCATGCGCTTCTTCCGAACTCCAACGGGCATCGTGGCTTCCATGTCCGGAGGCTCCTGCACGTCCTCCTTTCTTAGGCCGCGGCCCACTGTTCCAGAAGGTACGGACGCAGCCGAGTACCCATCGCGGCGGCGATCCGGCCTCTTCATCATTGTTGGGGTGCTTGAGGCCGCGTTCTTCCCGAAGAGCTTCACCGCCTCGTCTTCACGTTCCCTCTTCAACTGGCGGTAGAGGATCTTTTTCTCCTCCTTGCTCATGTGCGGCAGGAGCTGGAGCAAATCCGCTGTAGATAGGCCCATATCCTCATCCAACTTCGGATCCGGGGTCTCCTTCTTGGCTCTTGACTTCTTGGGTGCCTCTGATCCAGAAGCCTGGGAGCCAGTGGCTCGAGCTGCCGCCTTGTCCTGCAGGCGCTTCTCTTTGCGCTTCAAGCGCTTCTTCACTTCGGCATCCTCCTCGTCCTCTGCCAGGGATTTCAAAACTGTCAGCAGCTTGACCTTCAGCTTTTCCTTGGTGGTTTTCTTCATCGCTGGTGGGTCATGCAGCTGATACTTCTTGACGTACTCGTCAATCTCGCTGTCGCTTGTGTCCGAATGAGATGAGACCGTCTCCTCTGCCTCAGAGTTGTAGTCCTTGATCACATCCCATGAGCCAACCATCAGTGTCCAGTTGCACTGCCGCGCTGTGACACCTGATGATGGCTGCGAGACAAAGGCCTCCTCGTTGGCAGCTGCCTCACGAGGTTCTTCTGTGCCGGCTGCAGCCGCCTGCTCCTCCTCCTGTCGGCGACGACGTCGACCACGATCACGATCTCTGTCTCGATTCTTGTCTCGTTCCTCTCCAGTTGATCTTCTCGTTCGATCTTCCCCTGCCGAATGCTTTCTTCTCTTCGGCTTGGGCTTCTCTGGAGAGTTCTCCGCCTTGGGTTCCAACTCGGGTTCACGCCTCGGAGGTGAGGCTGCTTCCACAGGTCTCCTCCTACCTGGAGGGGGGTGATCTGGCTCCGGCGGCTGTCTCCTTGGTGGTGGAGGTTCCCGTGGTGCTCTCGGGACCACAAAGGTGTCTGCTGGAGACTTGTCGATTGCTCCTCTCCGGGGAGGTGAAGGAGGTTCTGGGGGCGCAGCCTTCCCAGTGCTCTTCAACCCGCTTGGGTGCAGCTTCCTCTGCAGAGGTTCTCGATCATCTCGTTCTCGGACATCTTGTGGGGGCTCGCGGGCCCCTCCAGCGGCACTTGAGGCGCTGCCTCGATTGGACCTGCCGGTGGTGTAGTTGGTGGAGTTCTCCTTGCGATGTGGTGCATCCTTTCCAGACCTGACATTTGGGCAGACACTGTCTCCTTTCCAGTGACCCTTCTGCCCACACGATGCACAGGTCGAGTTCTTCTTCCTTTCTTCCGGGTTGCGAGAGTCTGGACGCCTGCCCTTTCCTTTGCCCTTCGAAGGCTTTCCATCGCCTTTGTATCCTCTTGACTGCCTGGCTGCTGCAGTCTTGTTCTTTGCCTTCCATCCAGCTGCAAAGGCTTCCTGGAGGGCCGCTTGGTCCACATCATCGAGCTCTTCATCGTCGAACTCTTCCTGTGACCAATCCTCCTCTTCGGGCATGTCCTCCTCTGCCATGAGTGCCTCCTGCTCGAAGTCCTCGTCGTCCGTGTCGTTGTAGGCCTCCTCATAGTCATACCCCTCATCTTCTTGCTCGTCCACCACATGGGTATGTCTCGTAGGCCTGTAGGGACCTCGGCGGTCTGATCTCTTGTAGACCTTCTTCCTCTGCGGCTGGCGCTGCACAGCCCGACCGGCGCGGTCTTCCTGCCGTCGGCTCGACGGGTGTTCGTCCAGGTGGATCTGCGCACACCGGAACCTCAAGACCTTCTCTATTGGGGCCGAGCGGTAAGAACCGCCCGCCGCAAAGAAGCAGTCGTACCTTTCCTTGCGTGTCAGTGCAGCTCTGGTCAGCATCCGCTGCGCAAATGCGCGGTCAGATATGACTGTGCCTGTGTCCTCGCGCAAGTACTCGGTGCGCAAACGCTTGAGCGTTGCTAGATAGGCAGCTATGCTTTGGCCAGGAGAGCGGCGGTAATTGAGGAAAGCGGACTGCCTCTCCTCAAATCTCTCATCCGCCTTACTCCCATAAGCCTCCTCAAGGAGTCTCAATAGCCTTTGAAGGCCTCCCTCCTGCTGCATGTCGGCCACCTCCAGCTGATTCAAGACCTCCCGAGCTTCTCCTGTCGTGCTCAAAAACATCAGCACCGCCAGCTCGTTGTCCTGGATTTGATACAGTTGTTTCTGAGCCTGTATCGTCTTCATCCAGTTGCGGTACTGGGACCTGTCTCCGGAGAACGTCTCCAGTCTCACTTGGCCCAGGTTTGCCCTGGCCCTTCCATCAGGGCGGTTGTCTCGCTGATGCAGTAGGTCTCGAACTGAATCCGTGTTCATCGTCGATGATCTTCGGCTTGAAGGTGCACCCGAACCAGCTGTGGATGGAGGGCCGCTGCCATCCGGTGGTGCTCCACCACGTCTGCGTCTGTTAGGCGGATCTGCTGCCGCCTGATGCACCCTGTGCGCCGCCGCGCGTCGCTTGGGTCCAGGTCGCTGCCTGGCCTGTTCGGGTCGCGGCCCGGCTCCTCCACCTTCTGCGCTCCTCGGTGTCAGATTGACCGCAGACCGAGGTGTGACTTCGACCTCCTGGTCTGGCTCTTGGAGTTCCTCCTCCTCGCTCTCTTCTTCATAGGTGTAATCCGACCCATCTGGGTCTTCTCCATCGTCTCCGTCGCCCCAGTCGGGCGGATCTTCCTCGGGAGGCTCCTCCTTTGGTTTCTTCCCTTTTCGACCTGTGTCGTCCTTCTTCTCCTTGTCCTTGCCTTTATCCTTCTTAGATGGCTTCTCGGCTTCTGGTTCAGTCTTGGTCTTCGTCTGCGTCCTCGTGCCAGTGCCATATTGGCTCTTTCCGATCTTCTCGGACTCCATGGGGTTCACCTGAGTCTGCTGGCTCAGGAAACTCCATGATGAGTAGGGCGTTGACGACCATGAAGCCATCATCATTGCAGGGTCCACTGGCCACCACTGGCGCCCATCTGTGAACCATCCCTGACCAGGAATGGGCTGGGCATGCATCTGGCCTTTCCCAATGGATTTTCCCCTGCCACCTATTGGCTCGGAGTGCGTCGATCCGGGGCCACGACCATGACGTCGAAAGTCCTCTTGCGGGTGCGGCGCTGCCGCCATTGGAGAAGGAAGCGTTCCTTCTTGAGGCGCAGCCTCCTTCAGGGACTCAGCCCTTTGTTGGGTTGCCACCCTACGGCCAGCAGGCCGTCTCGGCGCAGCCGAGGCCATGGGAGCCTGGAGCTTTGACAGCATCACAGCGCTCCGCTACCAATGCGGAGTGCAAGGGTAGCAAATTGGGCTCAGAGTAAAAGGGGCAAAAGCAGCTATTTTCGCTAGAGCAGCGCTTGAGTCAAGCTGCGGTGAAAAGCGGCTAAAATGCAAAAAGTGAAAATGCAAACTGCCGCACACCAAGCTTACACCTACCAACACATGGTTTTCACACTTTCATCATGCCGCATGCACATGCAAAGTATGTACATTGGCATGCACATGCATGTACTTACGCATACAGCATACATGCAAAGTATCCAGTGCAGTAGCCACAACGAAGCCACCACTTTTGTGACGCCAACGCAGCCTGTCTGGGCTGTTCTCGCTGGGATCCCATGCCACTTTGTTGTCGCGGCAAACCACTCGGATCGCCGTGATGCTCCTCACAGCAGGAGATAGCCATCGTATTGCCATGATAAGTAAGAAAGACTTTGAGGGTCCGTGCAGTCTGAAGAACTGGTATGTGGAATGATAACGATATGATAACGATATGATAACGATATGATAACGATATGATAACAACATGATATGACAATGATATGACAATGATATGACATGATATGATATGATATGACTTGATACGAAATGATATGATATGTTATGATATGGTAGGAAATGAGGATTCTATCATACCAAAGAACTGGGGAACCTTCCAACCCCCTTTGATTGTCCATGTTGGGAAGGGAAAGCAACCGGTGTAGCCTGTGTCTGTAGCTTCCCATGCCTTCTTGGCTGGCCATCCAAGTCTTGGCTTAAAATCATTCGATCCCTAAGCCACAGGTCTTGGTGAGTATCAGCATTGCACCATCCAATTTATGACAAAAAATCAGGTAGAAACCCCAAATTCACTGGCAAGCTGAGCACCTTTGTGGAAGCTCCAACCACCCCATGCACCAAGCACTGGAGATAGCCTTGGAACCAGTGGAGTTCCCAGCATCAAACGTTCTACGCGACGTGCCATGGCGAAGAGATTTCGCCCCTGCTACGTGGCTGTAGGCTGAGCATTGGATTGTCATTGTGGCAAATGGGGGGTCTTCCCAAAGCCCCAAGGGAATTGGGGTTTTGGGACCCAACCAACCGACCAGAGTTGATGCACATCCAGAAATTTGATGAATTTTGGGACGCGTGACATATCTGCAGCAAGAATCAGAACCGTTTTCCAGCTCGCTCAACTGTGTCTTGGGAGGATTCGCGCCATGCGAACATGGACAGTGCTGTGTGTGCCGTGGAGAGGTCAACATTCTGTCAAGGTGCTCAAGTCTGATCTAAATCGTTTCGGCAGTGAGCTTGACATGTGACGTGAGGATCTCCGTTCTAAATGGCCACGAATGTAAGAGCTAGAGTTGGGTACGGGCGGCAAAACCAACATATTCCAACATAGTAGGGGTCTTGTATTCTCACGTGTACCCAATTTAATCTAAGGCAAGCATGAAATGCGTGATTTGCTCGTCAAGATCACCGTCCATTGACATACATTTACATGGAATGACATGGATGTTTCCCACGACAATGCTGCCGCAAAGGTTTTTAATGGCTAAGGCAGAAATCATGAAGGACGACTAAGCTGTCCCACTTAGTCTTCCCCTGAGAATGTGCACTCATGAGGAGAACCTTCGATCTGTGGATGCTTCGACAAGGTAAGAGAACAGCTTAATGAACACGGATTCAGCACTACACTGCTGGCAATGGTAAGAATCATTGTTGACATCTCGCAAATGTGATTAGTTTACAGATGTTTACAGTAGATTTGATGATCCATAGTTACTGATCAACCGTTCAAAGATTGGCATGGAACGGAACTTCTGCCGCTGCCCCAAGTAAACAAACATCATTGGCACCTTTGGCACAGCGTGAGGAGCGCCTCTTTCCCGAGAGTCTAAGAAGAAGGTTGTTGGTATGCTAGCATTTGATGTATCTTCTTGAGGTCCATCGTCTGATACTGTCTGGCAACAGGCTCTCCTCAACAGCATGCAGCTGGCAGGCAACACCCAGCAACCAAGCATCTTCGCTATGGGAAGCCTGGGGGGCGAAACACGGATGGCAAGCAGAGTGCCATTTGTTGGCAGTGCAAACTTATCTCCAAAATATTGGTCAATTGGAACACGCTGCAACCAATATAGCAATGGTGGACGTAAAATGAACATGCTTGAGACCGCCGAAAAACTATCAACGAATGGTCTGACCTAGTTCTCTCGGAGGTGGACAAAAGCACAAATATTGAGTATATACTTGCTCTGTGCATCTCTGCATTGTCATTTCATTAAGAGTATATTGAGAGTCACTCTCTGATATAAGTTCCACCTGAACAGATGGTGGACTTCTGCTTGGCTTCATTACTCTGTGGCCCGACAGCATCTTGCAGTGAACCAAATCTACCAATCCGTTTTGTTTTGATAGCAACATCATCTGCACTGTGCAGAGCCTCCTCAGTCCTGGCGGGTCAAGGGGGTGCTTCCGCTTGGCTTCAACCATGGCTGGTCATGTTTTCAGAAAAACCGTCGTTGCAACCATGATGGAGCTTTAAATGTTTAAGAACAACATGCCAGACTAGCCGTCATCCATTAATTTGATTTAATTTGCACATGAACAAATTGATGAAGATGGTGCGGCCTAGGTGTCGCAGTCCTCTGTAGGGCCACCTGGCCATAGTTGTGCCAAGCGCGACAAGCACCGAGGAAAAGTACCAAAAAGAAATCCAATGACCACTCCTCTTGCTGGGTTGTGGCAAAAATCTCCAGACTACCCCTGACTTTTGGTGCGAGTGTCTTCTCGAACTCTTCATCTGTCACCTTGTGAATCATGCGATCGCCGATCGCCGCCATCAAAACAAGCAGAGGCCAAGGCCAGGGATGTGGGCTCTGTGTCATCGTGCCATCTGCCTGGATGGGAATCGAAGCCAGTGAGTAAAGTTCCTTCCATTCCCACGATCGCCAAAATCACCCTAGCAAACCTCAGCAAACGTCGTCAAGACAGGTTCAAGGTGAGGGCTGAATCAGGAGGGTGCACAATGATATTCAAATTATTCAAAGATGCAGCAGAAATTGCTCAGCAAACCAGAGATTACTTGATAGAAGCTCACCAAAGACGGAAGAAGGTAAAGCACGCAAGGCTTTGCCGACATCACACACACAGAGGATAGATGGCCAAACAGATTTGACAAGGGCCACCCCACCCCATACGACGAATTCATAGTCATCAAGCAAAGCATGAAAGATCGTGGAAGAAACTCTTTTTGCATATATCGAAACGCTTCATAGCACACATAATGCACACAGATTATCATATTGAATTATACGATCATATATATTGCCAGTCCACGCCAAGCCGCCTGGGCTGTTGAAGCAGGGAATCATGGGAAACTAAGACTGTGCTTGGCTATCACAAGTCCTGATCTCCAGGGTGTCTGTCTGGTCGGTATTGCTTGGAACTTCAACGCTGGCTTCAACTCTGATCAGGACCTGCATTGAAGGAACAGCCCAGATTTCCCCTGCTGGTACGGCCCTTGATTTGCTTCCCTCACCAGGCTTGACAGGTAAGTTTGGATCACCACCAGCCGGTGCTCCTCGAAAGTTCTTGTGTTTGTATTTTCCATTTGTTGGATTGTGTTTCAAAGTTCTGGCTGTGGCTCCTGGCTATGGCCCATCTGGATTCATCTGGCAAACACTCTTCGGAGAAACTGCGCTTTTCTCCAGCGTCTTCAGCGGGGTGATGTTTTTAGGGCCATGGAAAATCTCCGCCAGCTCTTCACATCACGCAACGCGCTTCTTCTGTGAAGCCGAAGGCATCGAGGACAGCCTCGATGGGGCCCTGGCAGTTGCCATAGGTATGGACGACTGGGCCAGTGAGGTCGTCCATTGGCACATCACATATCAGCTCTTGAAGGTCAGGCGCGAATTCTTCATTGCACACGGCACAAAGAAAGACTCGATTCTAACTTGGTGCAGCAGGCTTTGCTGGAGGCCTCCTGTGTGCCCAACTATTTCAGCACCATCACGGAAACAGCCCCACGGGGGCCCCATGTAACTAAGGATCCATCAGCCAGAATGGCAGCACATGCTCTACGTGTTCTGCTGTACATTCCTTGAGCCGATGTCTTCACTGCAGAGCTGTCACCGCCAGATGCTGGATTGCCCCGACGTAACAACTACCGTAACAACCCACCCATCTGCAAGGATGGCAGCGAATGCACCAAAAGAACTCTGAACCTTTTGGATCTTTCCTCAAAAACTCCAAAGCTGATCATCTGGACTGCAGAGCTGTCACTGCAGACAGAAGCCAACCAATGTCCCAGCACTTGATGGCATGGGACAAATATGCATAGACTTGACACCACCAGCCAGACATCTCTGGTATGGTCTGTACAGGCTGCCTGATGCATAGATACATGGAGCACCCCAAAGGTAATAATTGTTCTTGGAGCCAATTGGTATAATATTAGTTACCGCTACAGTAAAGTTTGGAAACTGTGCATATGTTTTTTCGCACACCATGGCAAACAATCCGGAACCGTTCAGGGTCATAAGAGATTGTTTCATATGATGTAATTAGTATAGACATGTATACGTTGTTTCCCATGCAAAACCGTTCTCCGAAATCCAAACCGTTCAGATTACGTTCAGATTGCGTTGAACTCTGTTCAGATCTATGTAATTCTCGCGGAACAAATACGTAAGAGATAGCACCTTTGCCAGTAGCTGCCTGCTTTTTTCATATGCCAGAAGGGGCCGGATACGTGATACGTAAAACGCCTTTCGAGGTCTGGTAGAATAAATATCCAATATAGGCAAATTATATCAAATTATATAAATAAAGTTCATCTCTTTGAATAAATATTAAATATCATTACGTTTGGGGTGCTCCAGGTATTACATAGGCCTGTTTTCAGTCTCTTGCCGTGGACCATATCTGTGTTTCTTTGGTCGCGATGGCTTTAAAATTTCGAGCGAGGAAGCTGGAACGCAGTTCAAAGCACACCAAAGCCCGACTCAAGCTCAATGACCCAACCGCACAGGTCTGCCGGCAGTTGGGATGATCAACGGTAGCGGCCCTCAAGCTCCACGGCACGGATGCCATGTTGAGATCAGCACTGGAAGTCCAAGTGAATTCCGATGATAGCAACATCAGCTGCTGGCTGCACTTTCAGTGGCCACAAGTCCTGGAGGGTGCGCAACGAAACGATGCCACTGTATCTTACCACCAACTGCTGGTCATGTTCCGTACTTTTAATCGCTTTCCTTTGAGGCAATCCGATCCGGGCAACTTGTAATGATTCATAGACCAACAACAAAATCAACTGTACGAGCCACTTTGGGATGAGTCCGCTTACCAGCTGTCATTCATAGTGAGGTCGTCGAATCTTAATAGACTTTACCCAGATCCAATTGCTTTAGATTCCGAATCCTAGACCCACACCCACAACATGTCATCAGCAAAGTCAGCTCCCTTCCCCAGGGCCTCTGCGTCCCGCCACTGCGCAACCCTTTCGAGCGTGCACCAGTGGAGGTAGCAGATCCAGACCCACTGAACAACTCTGCTGCAGCCATGGAACTTCCATCTGTCCAAGACTCCCAGCAGCAAGGTGGTTTGCGGTACCACATGGTGCCCAAGGTGTTTTGAGAGTCCGTAGGATACTATCACTTGCTGCGCCATGCTGCTCAAGGCATCCAAATGGTGCTGCATTCTCCTCAAATATCCATTGTATTCGTGTTGGATGTCCGTCCTCTATTTCTCCACAATTTTGGAAACTGTCCATGTCTTCTGTTTGATGCCATTGTGGATTTCACAGCCTGCAGGTTGTCTGCTGTATGGACGGTTTTTTCAGTCCAAATGCAAACACCTTTAATTTTTGCAACTCATTTCGTTGCATTGCGCAAGTCTTTTTTTTTTAGTTTTTTTTTTTAAATTTTGCACAAGCTTCCGAGGTGACTTGTTTTCGATGTAATCTCTCCTCAAGACAATATACTGTGTATATATAATTATATATATACATTAACATGATTATATGTTAGCTTTCCGTGTCCAACCAGTCTCCTCGTCTACATACTGACTAGTATATAGAAGCTCGAACTCAAAAAAGACAGCTGCATTGAAATTGAAAGTGAATGAACTCTTCAGTCAGTGAGACATGGGCGTATTCCGCCTATGTTCTCCTAAACGGATGCAAAGCAATTTCGCTAGGTGGACCAAATTTCATAGTAGACAGGATAGCCAATTAATGTTTTGTATATCAAGCTGTTCACTTTCAATAGGGCCAACAGTTCGAAGCATTCTTGTATGTCATGAATACACTTCTGGGATTTTTTGGGATCTGTTGGGCGTGTAACCTTTGGGTATCCCAGCATGGTAATCGTAAAACGTACACGAACACATCAGGGTCTTGCTTCGGCTGGGCCCCATTCCCTGACTCAAGGAATGCAAAAACAGCCAGGAGGCGGACTTGAGACTGGTGGCAAACTGATGAATAAGGGCCCCGCAGTGATGGGCGTATGTTTGGGATGGGTGCCTCAATTCCATCCAAAGTCATGACTAGTCTTCAATAGACGCAAGTCCAGCTGGATTTGTCCAAGCATGGAGGAAATACCCCAAAATGGTCATTGGTATCGTGAAGATCATGATCAACCATCGAGTATGATCCATGCGATGCTTGACAGTTGGATCAATGACGAGAACAATGGGATGGGGAATGGCACTATCAAATCATGTTTTTTAATGGTCCGCAGTAAGATGAAGCAGCAACAGGGCTTGCAATAGCCAATCATGCTTTCCTGGATGATTCATGGGAGATAGCCACCAATCTCATTCGCAACCTACGGCGGTTTCTGTACAGTTAACAAGGTGTGCCCAGCACCCATTCATATTTTATGAATGGCTGCAGAATATATAGAGCAAGTTTGGCAAATGCACGGTGGGAACATGCTTCACGCACTTTTTGTTGTGTACACTGATCGCCTTCCAGGCATGCCAGGCTTGAGTGTGAAGTCCTCCACTCCGGGTGACTCGCACACAGGTTTGGCTCCAGAGTCCACCGTTCCAATGGACTGGCACACAGGCTTGGCTGTGAAGTCCGTTCCCATGGGCTTGAACAGGGTTTCAAGTCCTCCTTCCAACTTGGACGCTTGAAGAAGCTCACAGATCTGTTTCGTGATCAGCTGCTGCATCCTGTCCTTCTCAGCTGTACCGCAGCCATGACCACTACATCTTTTCAGAAATGGCAGGAAAACCTTCTCTGCAGCCTCAATGTAGACCCTCATCAAGCTGCATGCATGAAGCACCTGTGACCCTGCCATCAGCAACTTTTCACGAGCTTCTCCAGGGTCTAGAAGCCTGTCATTGTAATGAGACGCCTTGACTACTTTGTGCACAGACTGAAAGAGATCCGCGAGGCTCAGGTTACCACAAGTCCAGCTGCCCTTATCTGGATCAGGGACCTTCTGAAACAGCTTGCGCAGCTGCTCCACTTGCTGCTTTGTACCTGAAGAGAGGCTTTCATTTGCCAAGTTCCGAAGACCCTCGTCCACCTTGTGAAGCTGATGCAACAGAGTCTTAGCCTCCTCAGAAGTTTTCTTGAAGAACTCCCTGTATTGTTCAAGTGACTCGGCTGAAGCATCTGATGCATGTGGATACCCAGAGGGAGGTATCTCCGACCTCTGCAAGGCCCTGGCAGAAGCTGGGGCAATGGAGACCAAGGCGTTGGCAAGACCTCGTAGAATCGCAATGCCGTCATCAAAGATGCCGTGGTCGACTTTGGCACAACGGGAAATCAATTTCTCCACCAAATGCCGCAAGTCCTCCTTGGGTTTCCACTCCCGTTCTTGAAACGGTGGTGGGGTGAAATTTGGCTGAGACTTGAACCAGCAGGGGAATGATATCATATTGTATCAATATATATATATACACATTATATATATACATTGTCCATGTAGTATTATATAATATTATATATAGTGACTACGTATACTATATAATAAGTATGTATTATATATATATATGTATCCTAATCCATTCGAAGAATAAAACAATATACAATATACATCAATATACCCTTCGTATTCTGCCCCTTCACGGTCTTGATTGAAGTAGCCCTGAGTGGTAACCCCCTTACATTCGATATTCTTCATCCGACCCAAGGCGTGGGGATACCAACCAAACAAACATCTGGGTAATCGAAGGCCGCAATGATGTGCCGGCTCTACCAGTCCCAGCTTGAACATGCTTGAACTTGAACTATAGATTACCAGTGCTTGATTCTGGATGATTTCGGGAGTTTCGCCCAAGGAACCTTGATGGCTGTGAGAAGCGGTGTGTTGCCTTGCAAATCTGCCTTGTCCACATCCACATCAGGATGTTCCAGAAACAAGTCAGCCACCTGGCACAACTCATAGGACAGGCTTGGCACAGTCGATTGAGTCGGTCGATATTCAAATGGGAGGCTATGACCCACATGGCCAACAACTGGATATTGGGGAAACATGGGGAAACTGTTCTGTTTGGGGGTATCTAAAGCCATTTCTGGACCCAACATGACCCAACCCCATCTGAATCATTGCTTCTTCAACTTACATGTATTCAAATAATGAGTGATAATGATCTCTTGCTTTCAAACGGCCCAGCAGCGCGGAGCACCTCCACATGATGGTTCCGTATCGAAATGAGGAGTGGAGTGGTCCCATGCCCCGGAGTTTGATTAACGTCAGCACGGCGAGACTTCAAAAGGGTAATACACACCTCACACTCGCCCTTCATTGCTGCAATATACAAAGGGCATGCGCCGCTCTTAATGGGTAGCGTGGGATCGGCGTTCGTGTCAAGCAGCTCCCTCACAATGTCATTGTGCCCTTTCCTTGGTGCGAATCCGTTTTTGCTCTCTTACGCCAAACAGGTAAACTTTAATCACGGGGGATTCTTTTGGCAGTCTTTTAGGACGTGTTTGTCACACTTCGTCCAGAAACTCTCTATTTCTGTGCACATATGTTCACATTTGTGCACACTGTGTTGGTTCGAAGCTGTGCTGAATTGTTTTGGATCTCAAGAAAATCAATCCACCAATTGAAACTGCATCCATTCCAAACTATATAAGGCCTCCATTTTAGGCAAACATGACATCATGCCAAAGGTTCTGGGAGCTGATAAAGAGGGGCGTGGCGCCGTTTGCGTTTTGTACATTAGGATCGGCTCGTTCATGCAGCAACAGTCTGAAGGTGTCCGTGTGATTATTCTGGGAAGCTATGTACAAAGGAGTTGTTTGATCATGCTTGCCCTGGTTGACATCTCCACGTGCTTCAAGAAGGTGCTGTGCAACTAGTGTATGGCCACCTGGACCACTCCAGGGGCGGTCCATGAAAAATTCACAGCGGATCTTGGTTCTTGTTTGGCTCAGCAGTGTCAACAGCCTTTGAAACCCTCTTTATAGGAATTTACCGTGACATGGCATGAAGCAGAAGCAGCATCCAACTTACAAGTTTGTGGTCGCAACGGCGCTGTTTGAACAAAATGCCTGTGTGCAATAAAAGATCAACACATCTATCTGAAGTCTGAAGTTGTTACACCCCGAGCCTTGGCTTGCAATGAACAAAGCGGTCTCCTTTGTGTCTAAGGCTTGATTCACACCTTGGTTCCATGCTGCCAGAATGTCAACCTAGACAACTTTGATCTTACAAATATATACCTAGAAGAATGAGACAGCTAAGGGGTTTAGGAGTGTTGGTCTCATTTTCAGGATGTTGAATATCAACTGAAGACATGCTGGGAGAATCTGGGAGATGTATCAATGGGACATTCAGGTCAAACTTGCGCCAACAGCGCTCGACACCCTGTGTCATCCCCTGCATTGGTTGATAGATGGTAATCGGGGTTTCCATGTTGGACTATCAGCATTCCCGTCATCCACCACCAGAGGTTCGGGTATCATCTCCAAAAACAGGACTCTTCACATCCCCCATTTGATGGTGGGATAGGCATGGTACAGTAACCTGTGTTGTGCTTTGGGGTAGTAACAAGGCCCCTTAAATCGCTTTAGGCACAATTTGATGGAACTGGTACTGGAGATGGGAAACGCCTGCAAGACTACTGACTATCCAATCACAAGAGATAGTCGGCTACTGTATGCTAACGTGTTGTCTTCTTTTCCTGCAAAGCATCCGATCCCACAAAAACAACTACCATCTCTGGGCATCTCTGGGCTATATCACATTTTTGCATCCTTTGGATATAAGTTGGAGTCCACGTTCGCTGAGTAAAGTCAGTCTGCAAGGGTTGATATCCCGTAGTACAGCGTTACGAGCTATACACAACCATGCAGGAATTCTGGGCGGGGTTGCAGTCGAGAGTCTTGCACCCAGTTGGATCAAGTGATACACCACTGATTCATGCCCATTTTGTGAGGCCAAGTACAGTGCTGATGCACCGCCCTTCTTCTGGTGGTCGATCAACTGGGCGAGTTTTTAACCGCCAAGGTTTTCAGCAATATGGACTTAACCAGTTCAGCCACTTTGATTCTAGACATGATTGGAACTAAACTCAGACTCAGATTTTTTTAAAAATATCTCATGAGTCACATCATGTGCAATGGGTCAACGCTGAACGACATTAAACAACCAACCACCAGCCTTTCAGGACTCTCGGGACTTACGAGTAGGATGTACAAACCCAAGCTGCAACATCGTGGCTTTAGATGGATGACCCACACAGCTGTGCGGAAAAGATTGACTGTGCGCAACAAAACCATCACAAACGGAAAAAAATATCTCGAAGGATCTCGTGGACATGTTCATGCGTGGATCATGGTAAGGTGTTGCTTTCAAACTGCCCAATTTGTTGCCGCCTGCTGCTTTCTCTCTTCAGTCACCGGCAGTTTCTTCAGCTCCTCAGTGACCAGCTGGCGGAGGATAGGTAAGTTCTTTAGGGGCGGTAAGGATATCTTTATGCCCGATCCTGATGGGTAAGATGTTAACAACGGCTCTACTGTAAATTCAGTTTTTCCATGAGAGTTGGAGTGTGCAAACCAGCACGCCTTCATCCTGAGTGCTTGTTCATAACAAAGGGCAGAAGCATGCCACAGTGGTTGTACAAGACTTGGGCAGTTCTGCTTTGTAACAAGTCAGCGGGCATTGAAAGCTCCTTTGAAAACAGTGCTGAACAGCGTTGCCGAATTCATTCGTTCAAGTTCTGAAAACTATGGTGGGATTGGTTCCCTTGGTACAGGGATGCCCAAAACGGATTGTGACAATCCTAGTTTAAGTTTAAGCTGGTAGGAGAAGCCACTAGAGGAATCAAACTGAACTCAACTAGCCATTGTTCATTATATCATATAAATATAAATGCCACAACAGACGTATAGAATATCTATATAATATCTATATATATCTATATATACCTATACCTATATATATATTATATATATATAAACCTATACCTATATCTATATCATATCATATGTTTTATATATTTTTCTACTATATTATAGTGTTTTATATTATAGTGTTTTGTATTATAGTGTTTTATATTATAGAGTTTTATATTGTAGTGGTTTATATTATAGTGTTTTATATTGTAATGTTTTATATTAAAGTGTTTTATATTATAGTGTCTATATATTATATTACTGTATATTGTATTATATCATATTATATTATATTATATCATATTATATTATATTATATTATATCATATTATATTATATCATATTGTATAATATAATATAATATAATATAATATAATATATAATATAATATAATATAATATAATATAAATATATACGAGTATGTATGATTTTCTGAGGCTTGTGGGTGCTTCCAAAATAAGATGTGGCTCCAAAAACATCGCGTTGTCCTTCGTGGAATAGACCATTTGAGGGACTTTGGGGAACCATCAAATTTGACACACCGAGCTGTACATTGCCAGTTCACACGATGTTTGTATTTGCATAACCATCCCATATCATCTCGTACAATGCGATTGAAACCTCACAATCGCTTATGTGTCAAGATTGGTATGGATGTAAGTCGAGCCAAGTCCATGTTGTAACCTATGTGCTGTGCCCTGAAGGTGTAACTTGGTGCGCACCAACCAGCCGCGTCAATTGGCCGAGCTACACTGGTCAAGAATTGAACGACGTCGAAATGTCCATTCTGCGCTGCCACCAACAGCGGCGCAGATCCGTCGTCGGTTTGCTCTGTCAGTTGGGTTTCTATGTCTGGCCTGTCACATGGCAAGAGTTAGACCAGAAAAATGTGAAAACTTCTTAAAGGTTGAAATGCTGCTCCGAAATACTGTGTCCAGCAAGAAAACACTGTATACCGGCGCTGCCAGCACATTTTCTGATTCAAACAATGACAACCATTTCTTCAGCTTTGACAAACATCTGATGAGAACTCGACACTCATGATTCTTGCAAGATCTACAATAGTATTGGGATTATTATTATTGTTACTATCATAATCATTATTACTACATATTACTACATATTACTACCATTGACATCATTGTTGATCATTATGGTTACGTAGTTGTTATTTATCATTATTGTCTCACTATCATCATCATTACATGCATGAAATATTTCTGTATTATGATTCTGTATGACATTACATTTGTGCCGGCTCGGACCTCGGGCTCTTGTGCTCGACATCCCGAAGGAAGATCAAAATGGGCAAACGACGGTTTTGTGCAGCAATGAAGAAGGGTGATGCACCGCCACATGACTTCTCCCTGGTGTCGGCACCTTCTTGTTGCAGGTATTTCACAACGTCAAGGTGGCCATTCTGAGCTGCAACATACAGTGGACTTGTTCCATTCTGCAGGCACATGTTTACCAAGGATTTGTTGGCAGCAACCAGGTCTTGGACAACCTCCAGGTACCCATTCTGTGCTGCAACAAATAGTGCAGTTGCTCCGCTTTTCATTGCCTTCGTGACATCCACTTTCTTCTTCAATAGAAAGCGAACAGCTTCTTGGTGTCCATTCTGCGCTGCAATCAGAATCGGTGTTGCCCCATCATTGGCGCTGAGGTTGGCATCAACTCCCGGCGCTTCCATCAACAATGCCAGCACTTTCATGCAGCCTTTTTGCGCGGCAATATAGGTTGGGGATGCACCACCATTGGTGCAGGCGTTGATGTCTGAACCAGCAAGAAGTAGACACATGGCGATGTCATCGTGATCATTCCTCGGAATGGTTGAGAGTTAAGTCAAGTCATATTCATCCACTTTGACTTACCCACTTGACCCATCCAGGAAAATAACCGCGATGCAGGGTACTGAACCCGGATCACACACTTCAAACTTGTCTGAATGTGTGGGGCGGGGGCTTGCACAGCATACTGGCAAAAATGTCCCATGCCATGACTTGCCAAAAGTTTCAAAATCATCAAAGCAAGTCGAAAAATGTGCTATGAAAGCCGGGCTTCTGGGCGGCAATGAATAGTGGAGTCGCTTTCGTGCGATTGGCTAATTTGATGTCACCATTGAACTCCAAGAGCTTCTTCACAATTCCAAAATGGCCCATCTGCGCAGCAATGAACAAGGGCGTTGCCTCGTCGTCCGTCTGCGAGTTTGGGACTGCTCCAAAGGCCAAAAGTATTTCAGCTACCTGTAGGTGACCGTTTTGGCATGAGACGTACAATGGGGTTGCGTTGGTGTGCAATGCTAGGTCAACCTGAGCCCTGTGATCTAGCAAGAATCGGACTGTAGCAAGGTGTCCATTCTGGCTTGCGATAAACAGAGCCGTCGCGCCACCACTGTCCTTGGCAGATGGCATTGCACAAATGGCGGTGGGGGTCGCAGAAGCTGCAGTCTTGAATTCAGGCTAGCCTATGGTCATTTGATGATACTTGATGAATTTAGCTATTGTGACCAGAGTGACGAAGGAAGATCCCAACTATATCCGCCGACCCCAGCCGATGGCAAGGGAGAGCGCGCTCGAGGAAAAACTGTTGTCTTCTTCAGAGGTGCTTCTGTGCCTCGACAGCTATTGTTCTAGAGGGCTCAGAAAGCGACGTTCGCCATCGAGGTTACCTTGCAGAGCCCGGGGGAACCTTCACCTAGCTGGTGCTTCGGCGTGGCGGAGCCACCTCCTTGGGAGCTGCTTTTTGGCTCGACAGCTATTTTTCTAGAGGGTTCAGCAAGCAACGTTAGGCAGTACTGGCTGCGGGGCGTGGGGCCCTTCGGACTGGTGACGGTAACGTTTTTGAAGCCCCAGGCCCAATCACTCTGCCTAGGGCTAGGGGTCGGCAGCAGGTGGCGGTAGCCCTTTTTACAGTTAGGTAGATTCAACATGATACGAAACACTAGATCTTGAAGACCACCTTGACACGAAATGGTGGAAACGAAAGAAACAACAACACTGGCAACACTGGCTGCCAAACGAACGATACCTTGACCTGTAAAGCTGACGGCTGGATGTTGCTCAAGCGAACAAATTGCATTGCTTAGTCCCAAAGCCCATAGACGACAGCAATTGTAGACAGCTGGAAAGCACTTCACAATTTCAAGTTGATCAGGTGAATCGTTGCCTTTAGGTTGTTCAGATATCGTTGCCTTCAGGTTGTTCAGATTTGGGTGCGGCCGAGAGGCCTGCAAATCAAAATTTGCACATGCCAAGTACAGCAACTCGAGTTTGCGCACGTCACCATTCCTCGCCGCTTTGTAGGCTGCGGTCTCTGCTCTCTCTCCTTCGTGATCAAGGGCATCAGGATCTTGATACTCCTCCAAGTGGCCTGCGCAATCATTATACATCATGCACATGATACATCATGATACACTGATAATTACACCATTTCAATCCATTTCACATTGATTTCACATTGCCTTGGCTTGAAATTTGCCTAGCATGTGCTCATAGCTGGATGGTGGCCCTGGCCTTGATCCTGGCCTTAAACATCCTGAAACATCAAACAATGATATTCGTGGTTTCGTACCTTGCCATTTAATTTGGAGATTTCAGAGGATTCGCAGGTGCTTTCAAGTGCTTTCCAGCCTCGAAGCTCGTAGTCCGCATCAGCGCCCCGTCGCACAGCAGCCTTGAGGAATTGTTTGGCGCGCTCTCGGTCTTCACGGAAGTTGCAGCCCAATGTCACGAAAATAATCTTGGGTTTCCCAGCACCTTCCCATGATGTGATGTTCTTTGCGACCTTGTCTCCTGAACATTACAAGCTGCTGGACCACCTTTCAAACAAACGGTGCTGTTGATCATTCATCTCTGATTGCAAACTTAGAAGTAGCAACCATGTTTGTGTTTGTAAAGAGCAATTGAAGATCATGTATTGTGTATAAGCTGTATAAGTATTATAATACCAATTAACACAAAGTGATACGAGTCGTATGAAATTGTTTCACGAGTTAAAAAGCATGCCCCAGATTGATCCGGGCATCCTATGGCTACTCGAATGGTAAAGTACGACACTCTCTCGCCGTTCTTGAATTTCATGTTTCGCACGTAATGCTTCAGGAAGGAAACAACATCAGGAGGCTCTGCAAGAAGGGATGTAGGAAGTGCGATTGGCTGTCCATTAAGACCGATGTGCAGCTCCACATAGTCAAGAAGCTTTAACAACCTGGCCAACAGGGCACCGCTCTGGGGGATGCAACTGGCACGTCCTGGCACCTTCCATAATATCAATTTGTTTTCCTTCACAAGTTCCAACAAGAATCACTTTTGTCAAGTTCGATCTTCACCCAATATTCTTTGAAGCTACTCATCGCAATGCTCAACATTAAAGACTACAGACTGAATTTGATACCGCGCGACTCTTCCGGGGCTCCAGCTTCAGTTGCTAGGTCCAAGGGAGTCTTGCCATCTGAGTCTCTTTGATCCAGGCAGGCATCGTTCTCCAGCAATGCCCTCACCACCTCCAGGTGCCCTTCCACTGCATGGAAGTGCAAAGCTGTTCGCCCACTCTTGTCTGCGAAGTTGACGTCAACTCCGGCCTTTGCCAATCCTTTGATGATTTCGGGAGTCATCTCTGTAGCTCTGAGACACACAGGATATTTGGCCAGAGCCAAAAATACAGCATCTGCCTTGGTAGCTTTGCCCATATCGGGAGAGTCCAAAGTTGAACACGCTCCGTCTGCTCCAAATAGATCATCTTCTTGGCACAACGCCGTAATCAGTTTGCCAGAGTTCAGAGCCACTACATGACGAAGAGGTGTGAGTCTCCTGGGATTGGAGCGAAGGTCTAGGCTTTTCAAATGTGTGACTGTGCAAAAGTACCTTTTGTTTCCGGGGAATCTGCCCCACCTGCATTGTAGTCCATGGAGTCCATGTCTTTAGATTGTGCGCCTGATACAAGACCTTACCATCGTCCCAACACACCCGTGTACCAAATACCCTGCTGCCTTTCTGAAGGAACATTTGTGCTATGCTATGCAGTCCAATTTAAACACATTTTCTCTTTTTGCAATGTCGTAAGCATTTGCTTAAACTTGGGCTTATGCACTGTTTACGTGCGCACAGTCCCAGCTTACACAAACATACTGGGCTATCAGGAGCTTACGCAACCCTTCCGTGGTGGGATGTGATCGAAAATGACACCCCGCCGCAGCATGTGCGTACGACAGCGCTTGCTGTGAGCTTTCAAGTGTGTTTGCCCGGCTGCCCGCATCAACGTGGTAAGGTCCTAGAAGTTCTTCCCAGAAACTTTGCTTGTGAGGGGCATCTGGGCTGCTACTTCAAAATTGAAGTGCAGCTTCCGCGCGCTTCCACGAAATCTTGAAATCCCCAAGTCGCGGCAAGCCATGCAAACAGCAGGTGCGGATGCACAACTTGCATACTATTCAATTCCTTGCACTGATCTGATGACACCACACATGTGCTTAAACGCAATGCTTACCAAACACATTCTAGACAAACCCCGCCACCTGACGTTTTGCTTGCACCAAAGGTTCTTATGACAAAGGTTTTGGATGTCGCTTAATTGGGCAGCTCCATTCTTGGGAGTCCGGAGATAGGCTTATCGGCTATTGCGACGACAGGCAGGAACGTGTTTGTGGAAGAACATAGGTCTGTTCCGAAACTGCAAGCCCTGGGTACAGTACAGTAGCTGGATGTACCTGGAATATAGATGTAAAATGATGTAAATCCAAGGTTCTCATGCTGTGGCTGCTGTGGATGCCGGTACTCTTGATTCAAGTCCACTCCGCCTTTGATCAACGTCCAGAGCCAGACATCGCCTTCTCTGACAAACTTTTCCATTGCCTGGTGCAGCCCCACCACCTGCGATAACGGTAGCTGAAACTGGAGCTATACAGGAGGCTCCCATTTCATTCATTACCTCCGCCAGAAAAGCCCATGAATTAGGGGGCACAACGATGATGGTGGGCGACCAGTTTGATCAGCCCTGAAAAGACAAACTCGTTGCTCAAATCGAGTATGAAAAGTGCTGTCATGATCTTTCATGCATCTCTTGGTTGGGGAGTGCAACAATGCACCTGGAAACCAACCTTGAAACAAGGAAAGAACCTCATCTGTGAAAATTGAGAAGGTAAATCGAATCTTGATAAGCACAACAAACACACTCGCCAAGGGGTTGAATGGCTCAAGAAGTGGCTCAAGCTTGGTTTGCAGAAGCTTCTCAAGGTGATAGATGTGTCAAGTTAAGGTTCTTGGGAAAGCTGTGGAAGATCTTAGTTTACAATTTGGACCTGCTTTGCTATGGGAATGCGCCTGCTGGAGTTTGTGAGACTTGTCCAGCAGCTCGAGCAAGGAGGTCGATTGGCTGAGATGGGTCTGGTTGGCATCGATGAAGGCCTCGAGGGTGCGATAGAAATCGACTATGGCAGGGCTCACGTCAGCGGACTGCAACACATCATTGAAGTGGCGGTCGTAGTTGAGCTCTTTACATTCAAACTGATGGGAAATGCCACCTTTTTCAGCTGTGACCATCGCTAGCTCCTTGTCGCGCCGTACGTCCTCTGAAGCAAACAGGCATGCACGGCCATCTTGTTGGACTGCTGCAATCACAACCTCCCTGTCACTTTGGAGTTCCTCTGAAGCAAACTGCAGCGCAAGGCCATTGTTTCGCACAGCTGCAATCACGACTTCCTTGGTGTTCTGGAGTTTCTCCGAAGCCAATTGTAGTGCAAGGCCATCTTGTTGGACGGCTGCCATGACTGTTTCCCTGTCACTCCGGAGTTTTGGACAGGCAAACTCCACGCTAAGAAGGCACCTTCGCAAAAAGATCATGACAGCGACATCTGTCCGTTTGAACTCGCTAAATACCTCTTCCACAAACTCTGCAGCAGCCCTACATTTCTCTTCATCTGGTACACCTTTGGCACATTCGTAAATCTTGCGTGCAGTCAGAGCCAGGTTCCCTTGCAGATCCTTGAAGGTGCCTTTCTCACCCACTGAACTGCTTGCGGCTGGGGCCTGCAGTTTTTGTCTCTTCTTGTCCGCTTGCTGGTCCACAGTGGTGTAAAAATCTCTAATTTTCGTGGCCAATCTGTGAGCCTTCTCGGAAGTAATGAGGCTCAGCAGCTCTCCCCATCGCTTGGCAAACAGGTCAGTTTTCTCGTACATTCTATCCATGACAGCTGTGAAACCTGGTGAAGGTATAGAGTTCTTTGCAGCGCTTTTTCGCCCACCTGGACGCCTGCTGGAGCACGCCGAGTTGTCAAAGTTTGTGGCTTCAACTGCAACTTTCTTCTCCTTCGCAACACAGAAGCAATGATCTGTGACTTTGTCTATCAGAGTCATAACAGCTTTTTGAATGGAGTCATCTAAAAATTCTCATGAGAAGTGGTTGGAGGATCTTTAGGACCATCTTAATCACGGGAGCCCTATGCCATTTGCTATTCACACGTTGGAGGGGGACACCCTATTGGAACACTTGTCCACTAGAACATCATCGGACACCGGGAGATGTATCTGTCAGAATTCTCGGAAGACGCAATTAATTGCTTGGAGATGCTATAGAGATCTTTAAGGTATCCTACAAAAAAAAACAAAAATCACCTTTTTGGGAGAGATGGCAATGAGATCCTGGCTGTTGCAAATTCTAAAGAGGTCTTTTGGAGCCACCTTGCAGAGTTTCTTGAAGAGATCTTCTATCGAGATTTTGCATATTATTCTATAGATTTCTATAGTAGAGCAAGGATACTTGGAAAGGTTGCAAGTGGAGTACATAGAGTATATGTATGGATATGTTATGTTGCAAAAATGAAGAACAAATGTTGAAGATGTTCGCTCTAAGGATGTTGCGAAGGACATTGGGGAGATCCTGTACAGAGATCTTGCAGCAGTACTTGACATGCGGAAACCAATTCTTTAAATCTCTCTCTACAATGCTTACGGTGTCTGTGCGACATTCACGTCCTTTCATAGTTCATCCATGTGGTGGTTTCGCAGTTTGAGTAGCCCAAATACTATCAAATACTCAACCCTGCAATTTTTGACTCTAGGTCGTAATAACACGCATCGTTCTACGTTTGGGCGCCCAAACAAGTTTGACATGGTTAAAGGTGGCGATGCTGTGCCGTGTGGGTTGGAAGGGAAGTGCAACAACTTATGGTTACATTTAAAAAAAATCTACCAGCTTCGCGACCCTCAAACTCTGGAGGACGCCATCAGGTATGGATACTTGTGGTACGAGGAGTCCGCTGAAAGTCGCAGCGGGTTCCAGCTCTTGTTGTGCCAGCTCCAGCGGTTCATAGTAGGGTTTACAAAAAGGGATCAGGAAAGAATGTAGGACCCCTTAGGTTTAGCAGCTTGAGTTGCATGATCTCCTTATGTTTTAATTATCCAGTTTGGACTTAAGGTCTTTCAATTTCAAATTGGAGAAATATGATATGACACGACACTACATGTGTTCCTGTAAACAAGCCTGTTTGCTCGTGCACTTACATGTCTGTACAGTATGTGATGTGCAAAAATGGATCAACGACGACAACGATATGGGAAACGATGACAATAGATTGATACATAATGTAGTGACGCCCTTTACCACCCCGGCCCTCTCAATTTCTAGACACTGAAATCAAAATTCTGAGTTTGCAGCAAAGGGAAACCTACGACCCAGTACTGTTGATGGATCTATGTAGCACTTTGGTGACTCGGGGGGAATGGGCTCATTTCGCTGCTCCAGCCGCCCCGGCCTCCACAACATCGTCTTTCGGTTCGACCTGTGACAGAATAAAGTGTGGCAAACAGTAAATAGAAATGATGGCTCTATATATATATACATATAATTTATATATATATAATATTATATATATAAATTATATAATATATTTATGTATATATATAATTATGGTGAATGAAGTGACAAGCATGAAACAAGTGTTGGGCAAATCTACCTGAGGTACAAAGTGGACCTCAAAAGAAGGGGTCTAGTGCAACAACACATGTGCAAGGGCGAAACCATTGATGTCACTCTGAAAGAACTGATGAATACCGTGTCTTATCCAATACAGCAAAATGTTCAATACAATCTGTCACAATGTAACATGACCCAACCTGAGAGCAAACATGCCAGGACCACGAAATGCGCTGGAGATGCAACTGAATTCGCCTAACGAGAGGTTTTGCACAGAAAAATGAAAATATGTTTGGCTGGTGATTGTCAAAATAAGCACCATTCACTCTATAATATGTATATGTATATATGTATAAATATCATATACTATAATTCTTATATATATTATAAATATCACAATCTCATATTGAATATATTGATAATAAATGATAATAATCTGTTTTGGCTCCTTGCCCTCCTCCTACTCCTCTGCTTGCTGCTCACCCTCGTCCTCTTCCTACTGCTCATGACCAACACAACCACACTGGCTATGATCAAGATTATCGACACTCAGAAATCAAAAAAAAACATCAACAGCAGTCACCATATTCATGCCAAGAGCACCAGCCAAAGTGTTCTCATAGATGTGAGAGTCGTCGTTTCAGAATATTCACTGACATGCATCATCTTAGAAGAGTACGTCGGGTTGCCCGCTTGCACAACTGCTGGGGGCGCCCAACACCAAAAACAACCAGAATTCGTAGCATCATACCCAGCACCATTGAGTTCAAGCACGCATGCAGCATGTCCCCAAGATTACGAAGCAGCATTGGATTATTTATCAACAGTCGCGACTGTATCAACAGTATTATCAGGAGGGATCCTGCCGGAATGGACAAGTTCCATCTTTCAGCTGAACTCCTCTCTGCTTTTTTGGCAACACTTTGGGGGGCAGCATCAGCAAGCAGCTCACACTTGTGGATGCATTTCTGCCAAGGTCACCCCCAATAAAAGTATCGTTTCTTCTTGCCAGCTGACCTCCTCGTGCACTTTTTTGGGGCGTTGCCGGCCCTGGGCCATGGCGCTGGATGAGAAATTGAAACTCCATCAAGTGGCCATGAAATATACCTATATATGTAGATCTTTGCGAAGGACATTAGCCCGAGGCTGTCCTTAATTTCTGCCCGGGCAAGAATTCCGGCCCACAGGTGATTTTTTCAGCCCGAATCTGCTTTGTCAAATTTTGGGTCTGTCAATATACCATGTAGTGAATCATTTTACACAACCATTTTGTGGTTGTCCAAACCCCCATCAAATAACGCCCGATTCCTTTTCACTCATTTCACATTTTTCACCAAAATCCGTTCAAAAAAAATATTCCGTTTTGGAATGGTTCATTGTGTTTTTTTCGAATGTCTGGGGTTTCTCACCCAAAATTGGCTAAAACCGCTCGAATATAGAAATTTGCCCGCAGGCTGTTTTCCTGCCTAAAACCCATTACTACCATCATGTGGGTCCCTAGCGACAGCACACGGCCGGAGTATCATTCCTGTGTTTGCCTGTTACGTATTGTTACGTGGCAAATAGGGCCGTAGGTACTCGGTCCATGGAAGCTAAGTGGTTTCCAGTGCCAATCCTTCGAGTTTGAGGCCCTATTTTCCTGCTGACATGAGAATCTCAACACCAATATCTTGGGCCGCCTGGGGTTGCTAAGAAACCCTGAAATATTCTGCATCATGTGTAGATGCTCAGGATTCCAGGGGTAGCACTACAGAACCATTGCTTGACCAACATCTGCCTGAGGTGCAGTGATTCCTACCTAGTCCTGGTATATAGATTTCACTCGCGACATCTTGCGACCTTTCAACTTGAAATAAAAAGAATGGTCGACAATAATGGTATCAAGCAAAAACCAGGTAGACTTCAATCACAATCAGGATGATGGGACGAGTCTTGAAAGGCCTTGAATTTTGAACCTCGAGATGACCCACTTGCGCGCCCTGTGCCTCGGGGCTACTAGTCCCAGCGGAAGGCTCGATCACCTGTTGCAGTTGGTTGGTTTGAAGCTAATCTGCACTTGAGACACTTGAGCGAGACTGCGATACAACATCTGTTTGATGATGCATGAGCTCACACTTGCCGACTGCTTGCGATGGGGCAAGCACTTTAACTGAATTCTGTCCAAGAAGCCGTATACTGTGCGAAATCCATGCTCTAGTTTGGAGGGCACACAAAAATTTCTTCAAGCTGGCGTCAGTAAAAACAAACACTAATCACAAAGATGTATACTTGTCAGAACTGGTTCAGTCTCACTGAACATGCTTGCGCGATGTTGCGAAATAATTAGAATGATGATACTACATGATATGACTACATGTTGCTGGTCGCGATGTTTTTGCATTGGAATATTGGTCTTGACATGGCATGTAGCTATTGCAGCTTCCGTGTCATGGTCTTTGTGAACTCCGTGGATCAGTTTACTAAGCCAGGCTTGATGGCGTCAGGTTGCACACACCGCATCAGACAAAATGTTGTTGGATATACTGCGATAGATATACCCTCTAATGTGAGTTTAAAATATACAATTGTTTGTGTGGGATTACCTGCACCCTCATGTGGATGCCAAATTATTGCCTTTACTGGAAAAATTGGTTTTGGATATTGGCGCATGTTTCCAGGGGAGCAGCGGCCATTTTTTGTGTTTGCTCAAGTGGTGGGCTTATGATGGGGTTCCTGATCTGATTCATGCAAATCAAAAGCACTGAGATCATCCAAATTGGTAGGAAATGTAGCATCTCACAATCAAAATCTGCCACAGCCTTGTAACCCAAGTTCCATCTTATAGAACTCCAATTCCCAGTTTTTTTTTTCCAGCTCGCATCTCGATGTCCGGTGTGAGCTACGAAGTGGTCAGCCTGGCGGTACGCTTGGCATGTTTGCTGCTTCTGGAAACCATGGGGGTGGATGTTGAACATGGCTCACACCATACATGTTTTTTTGGCTTACAGCTGTGTGGTGAAAACATTCGAGGTTTGAAGGGAAAGTATATAGGGTATCCCAAGTTGCTATGTCGGCCATGGATGTGAAAAAGGAGAGTGGCAATCCAATGGTCAAAAAGGAGACTAGTGGTGCAGAAGGAACCCAGGGTTACAGAGCTGCACCAAAACGGGCCAAAATCGTAGACTTTAGTCTGGCAGAAAAGTGGGAGGACAGCAGGTTGGTCAGAGAGCTCCTACGTAACCAGGGGCGCCTTGTGCGTTGGGTGAGTGAGAAGTTGATCAATGTCATTAACTTGGAAACCTTGGGGGTGAACTCTACGATGATGACTTTGGTTGCTGAGCACCACTGTGCCAAGACAAAGGTTGTCAAAGCCCCTGCCATTGACTTCCTGAAAGCTCAGGTCAAGGGGTGGTCATCCATTAAAACAAAGCACGCATACTATGGACACATATAGAGTGTGACATATACACTATACAGGCTTTACACAGGTACTTTGAAGATATGGGATATGACATGAAATATAATATATTTTGTAAATATCCTTTATAGTACACTATGTAATATAAAATGAAAATATATAATATAATATAATTGTTAAATTTCACGAGGTCTTGGGGTTTTGGGATTTTTAGGGTATATTGGGTTTCAAAGTCAAAATGCATCATTTCGAGCAACCTGCGCGCAGAAGGATCGTGAGGAAAAGTGTTGAATGTTGTGATTTTTGTTGAATCAGTGGTCCACAGGTCCAACTGGCGTTCCAGAGAAACTGAAACAGTCGGAAACAGTCGGAAACAGTCGGAAACAGTCGGAAACAGTCGGGAGCGGCCCGGCGTGATCATGCCAACATTATCCAAAATTGTCAATCCGCATTTTTTTTGCAAAAAAAAACTTTCCGCGCAATCCCATTTTTTTTTTGAAAGTGCAACGGGAAACAGTTGGAAACAGTTGGGGCTCGTACCTTTGACTCGGCAAAAAACGAGCTATTTAAAACCATTTAAGGTTCATTTTCTTTATAAACTGGTTTTAAATAGCTCGTTTTTTGCCGAGTCAAAGGTACGAGCCCCAACTGTTTCCAACTGTTTCCCGTTGCACTTTCAAAAAAAAAATGGGATTGCGCGGAAAGTTTTTTTTTGCAAAAAAAATGCGGATTGACAATTTTGGATAATGTTGGCATGATCACGCCGGGCCGCTCCCGACTGTTTCCGACTGTTTCCGACTGTTTCCAACTGTTTCCGACTGTTTCCGTCTGTTTCAGTTTCTCTGGAACGCCAGTTGGACCTGTGGACCACTGATTCAACAAAAATCACAACATTCAACACTTTTCCTCACGATCCTTCTGCGCGCAGGTTGCTCGAAATGATGCATTTTGACTTTGAAACCCAATATACCCTAAAAATCCCAAAACCCCAAGACCTCGTGAAATTCAATAAATATAATATAATATAATATTATATTATATTTTATTATATTATATTATCATAAAATATAATATCAAAATGGTGTAATATAACAGTATAATACAATATAATACAATATAATATAATATGATATAATATGATATAATATAATATAATCTAATAAAATATAATATAATATTTTAATATAATATAATATAATAAAATATAATATGATAAAATATAATATAATACAATATAATATAATAGAATATATAATATAGTATAGTATAGTAAAATATAATATAATATAAGATAAGATAAGATAATATAATAAATATTTTTCATATTATATATCCACAATGAATAATATATTTTTCACCCTGCGAGGTCTGGAAGTTGCGCGTTCTCCTGTCGCAGCCCCACGATCCTGTTTCCATTCACCATGACGCCTGGGCCATCAAGAAGATGTTTTCCCACTCCCTTCGGAGAACGGGTTCCGACAGCCGGAACTCTTTGGAAGACCGCAGTCCGAACCGGCGAGTTTCTCCATTGGAATCAAGAACCATGTTTTTTTCCATGTCAGTAGCATCAGTGAGCATGAAACCTCAACTAGTTTCAGGGCTTTCTGCTTTCCTGCCTTTTCTGAATCTCATGTCGTGCAATCCTGAGGCTCCTGGAGTGGCTGACTTCTATGAGGTCATCTACCGCCACTGGGGTCAGGCACTTCAAAATCTTCAAGCTTCAAGGGCAGAGAAGGCCAAGGAGAAAGGCACTGCTGCTGAGGCTGTAGTCATCGAGATCCCAGATGATGACGGTGACCTTCCAGCTCTGGAGCAACGCTCCCTTGAGCAGGCCAAGAGGGGCATCGTGATTGAAGGGGTGGTTTGCATTGATGGTCCTGAGCCTGAGCCATCTGCTGATGAGAAGGACAATGCGGAGGTCTTGGTTGAGAAGAAGTCAGGTGAGAGGGAGGAAGTCAAGCAAACCACTGACTTGTCTGAGACAGCGGAACATGTCAAGGCTGGGGTGGAGGCGGAGCTTCCTACTTTGGGTCGGGAGGCTGCGCGTTTCCGCATGACCATTGATGATGTGTTGAACCCTCCAAACTTGCCACCTTTGAAGTATCCCACCAAGCCTGCGAGTATGGAGCTGAAGTCGGTGGATGACATCAATGCTAGGATGGAACAGCTTAAGAAACTCAGTTTGGATTTGAACTCTCATCTTTTCTCTGTTTGCACCAGGTGAATTTGTTTTTAATTCTGGGTGGACACATTGAACCCATTTTCTTCTTCGACTGCCCAAGGCAAGCCATGGAAAGCCGAAAGAAGAAGGATCACATTCCTGCTGCCAGCGCTGCTCCTTCGCAGGGTCCCAGCACTGGTGCTGGCAGTCAGGATCCCAGCATTCGTGCTCCCCCTCAAGATCCCACTACTTTGGAGACGTTGGCCTACGATGCTGATGCCGAGGCTGCTTCCTATGGCACCCCGTATATCTTGGAAAAGGATCCTGGCTTGCTCCTCACAGTGGAGTCTGCTTGGAAGGTTGATCACCTTTTGAGGAAGGGTGCTGCTGAGATGGATGATGCTGCCTTGGCTAAGCAGCTTCAAGACCTTCCCCCCGGTACTTGTGAGGCACCATTCACAGAGGAGAAGCTGCACCTGGCTTCACCTACCATTGAGAAATCAGATGCCTTTGCAGCCTTTGAATCGCAAGAGAACATGGACGAGCGCTCATTTGGCCCTCAAGATTCCGAGCCTGCTGATGTTTTCCAGCATCCTGGTGCTAGTCCAGAAGGTGGACATCTGGGCATGGCGGAGGAGGATGGGAAAGTTAGAGATGGCAAAGATGTTGACATGCTTGAGCCCCAGCGACAGGCTGAGCCTGCCCAAGTGGTTGAGCCTGTGCTTGCTGCTGAGCCCGACAAAGCGGTTCAGCCCGTGCAAGTGGTTGTTGATGAGTCCCCGGCTAAAGTTACTGAAGCTGAGCCAGCCAAAGTGCATGAGCCTGGTGATGAGCCCAAGCCTTTAGAGCATGGAGCTCCCCATGACATGGTGGCAAAGGAGGAAGTTGTCAGCATGCTGGAGTGCATGCTGTCAGATGGCATGGACCTCAAGGATGCGATCGCACAAGTGAAAGGTGCCCCACTGGTCTTGCGAGTGGAGCAGTTCAAGAACAAGAGCAGTCAGGCTGCTGAAAGGCCTGATGATGACGTTGAGCCGAGTCAATTGCCTGGGCAGAGTGGCACGCCCAAAGCCAAAGCCAAGGCGAAAGCCAAGGCTAAGGCCAATGCCAAAGGCAAAGCCAAGGCGAAAGCCAAGGCAAAGGCCAGTACCAAGTCGAAGGCCAAGGCCGCAGCAAAAAGGAAGTCAAAGGCCAGCAAGGCCCCAGAAGAGGAGGCTGATGCTGTTGATTTGGACGAGGATGATCAGGCAAAGGATGATCAGGCAGAGGATGATCAGCTGGAGGATGATCAGGCAGAGGATGACATCCCAAAGGAAGAGCCCCCAAAGATCGAAGTGCCAGAGTCGGTTGAAGTGCCGAAGGTGGAGGTGCAGCGAAAGGCCAGTAAGGCCAAGAGAGACAAGGAGCCCAAGGAGGATGAGTGCAAGAAGGTGGAGCCCAAGCCGAAGAAGCAGCGCCCAGAGGCCAACAGCTTCGCCCGCCGCCCCTGTCCTGCCACGTCCCCTGCCAAAGACCGCTGGGCTGCCATTGTCAAAACGTTCAAGGAGGAGATCCGGAAGCCCCTCATGGACATGGAAGAGCCCATTTCCAAGTGGGAGGAGGGGTGGGAATGCGAATGAGGGTTGCTGATTTTTTATTTTTTGAAGCTATAGAGATAGTTTGGAGAAAAAGTGAGGTTGGAGAAGAAGTTTGGATGGATATCTTCCATGATGGTTTTGATTGAAAATGCCCTTGTTGCAGGAGCCGTTCTTAAACATGGTCATGAAGACGTACAACAAGAAGGGCAACGTCGAGGACCTATCTGAGTACCAGAAGTTGGCACTTTCTTGTGTGCCGGCTTTCCTGACATTTGTCAGGGCATCCGTTTAGTTGAGTGTTTCACTGCGCATACATCTTTTTGATCCATACGATGGATTGTGATGGGCACGCAGCTTCTTAGCCAGCTGGCATTGGCAGCATACTGTTATCTCAAAGACACCGCAACTGCAATTGTTCAGTTCACTGTTTTCTATTTGCAGTGTCCAAGTCTTGAGCCGAATAGTATATAGTATATATTTTAAATATTATATATATCATATATATTATATTGTATACTTATTATATCAACTATGTTCTTTGCTTGCTGTGAAGCTGCTTAGCTATGTGAGGGGCTCCATGCATGCTGCATTGGAGATTATAGGTTTTCGGGTTCCCTGCGTGTGTGTGTGCACACGCCATGAGGGTGTGATCACGAGCGCATTGCTCGTGCTGGTGGCTGCTAAATGCAGCATCTATCTGCGATCTGGAACATTGGATTGAAAAAAAAACAAGTGTTAATTAACTTACTATAACCATTACATGCTTCCTTTCACCAGTTTGCCACTCCCATAGAAACCCCATGAAACCCCTGTATGCCCCTGTTGCTAGCCTCTCAGCTGTCTCTCCGATTTGCCAGCCATTGGCCAGGTTCTGCATGTATGGCCTGCGGAAAGGCCAAATTGGGCTTGCGAAATTCGGTGTTGGAGCGACCTATGAACAACCATGCCAGCCCAGCACAGTTTGATACGGTGATGGGTTAGCATTTTTGAATGCAGTCTTTACTTGCATGGATTCAACAGCTGAATGCATTGAGCTCGAGGTCTTGTGAAATATAGTAGCTTACAACTTCTGGTTACAACAGTTCTTTTGATTGTGTTGCATACAAGATATGTTATAAAGATGTCCAGTGTGGGAAGGCTAAGATGTTTTTCATGTTTGAATGCATCATATGCTGGATTTTGGCCCAGTACTTCAAGCCACTTCCGATATCGAATGTGTATCACTGGGGCATAACTGGCGCCCTGGGCAATGGGACCTGCAGAGCGTGACATATTCTTTAAAAGAATGTTTGCCTTTGGAATCCCGAAAGTTTCTTGGTCATATAGACTGCAACCTTTGCCATATATCCCTGACCGGTTCCGCCTGTTTCCATTGAGGTTATCATTTTCCTGGTCCTTCTGATCTCCTGGATGGAGGACGCCGATGATGTCAAGTCTGACTTTCAAGTGATCGAATATTTTAGTGGCTGTGGCCGCATAGCCCAGCTAGCTGACTATGCTGGGTATCAATCAGTGGGATTTGACTTGGAATATGGCATTCCAAAAGCTAGACAAACTGGTCGACGGAATGCAATGGACTTAAATTCAAATGGCGGGTTCGTCTTGGCGGCAAAATTGATTTTGAGATCTCGATTGGACCTGCTAGTCGCAATGTTTGCCATATGTTGCAGCTCCTTTGTGCCAGTAAACAGGGCCACTGGGTCCCGGGATATATTAGTTCCTGAGGGAAATGAACATGTAGTTTCTGTCCGAAAATCCAATAAACTTCTATCTCGGAATCTTGGATGGAAATAATAATTGTTTTGGGTTGTGGCATTTTTTCTTTGATTTGAATATCCCCCCTTACACATTGAAATCCCCTGGGATTGGTTAACAGTTAACAAGATATGGTTTTTATAGATATAGCTCTAGGTTGACCGTCGCTTGTGCTCAGGAGCGTGATTCTCATGGTCATGGTCATTTGCGCAGGTGGCACCATTTGCCTTGAAAACCCACAGAATTCAGTGATCACCCTCCATGAACGATTTGTATGGTTTGTCAAGCTCCTACAAAGCTACAGCATCCCAGCACCTCATCGTTAAGAGTTGGGTATATATAGCATTGGGCGGAATCAGAAAATAATGACTATGATAATTCGATATCTGTATCCAGTTGACCTGAAACCATGCTAGTTTTCAAAGAACTCTTGAAGTTTTCATTGTTTGAAGTGGTGACATAACAAGTATGAAAAATCCCTTACATGCGTGCATTGTCAACTAAGATCTTCAAAGCTTCTTTCTGGATGCGGAAGCACCTGGCTTTGACTTGGAAGCGCACCTGGATGTGGGCAAACTCCAAACTTATTGAGCAGTTGGACCTGGGCCCGCTTCAGCCATCAGAACGGCTAACAACTGTGAAGACCACCAAAAGGACGAAAGGAAAAGATGGGAAGACTAAGTGGCAGGGAAACCGGAACCTGAAAGGTACCCAGTGATTTGACAGCAATCTGTAAACATTTTCATTTAGGTGATTCCCAGTTCTTGGTTGCCAGCAATTGCAAAGGTTACCAAAGTTGAAAAACCACTGGTGCTATATAAGTTCATTGGAGGGAAATAGCGTTCTTATTTCCCTTATACTTCTCTATCGGGGCCACTGCCAGAGCTGTTTAAGGCAATATACATATCGCTTTGCCCGCCACATGGTGGAACTGTTCCCAAAGTTTTTGGACAGCAAACCTGCTAGATTGCTTCCTGCTGCACCTAGCACTCATGGATCAAATTTTGGATTGTTTTTGAGGATGTTCCCATTTTGTTTTTTTAAGGATCAACCTGAATTGTTGAATATCATTGCCTTGTCCGGTAACCAGGTATCAGAAGACAAGTCTGTGTTGCAGCTGTTCAAGGAGTCCAGCTTTGATCAGCGTTGGGATGAATGTTGTGATCTTCAAGACCTTTTAGTTTACTGCAGGGGTTCCAAAAGACTCCGGATTCCTCCAGGGTGGAGGGATGTGTTGCCCTGTGAGCTCTAATCCTTGAGCTCCCTGCTGCGAAGCACCGGATCCCACTGGCGCTCCTGACCATGGATGAAAGATGCACTCTCTAGGGCTGTGGTCGTTGTGGTGGGGATTCTCTTTTGTGGTTCAATTGCCTGTTTCAAATTTAAGATCCAAAAGCTATTGTTCATGAAATCCATGAATGCCATCAAGAAGGGCTTGAACAACTCACGGTTGGATTATTCATGAAACCCATGAAGAGTGTTCAAATATCGTCAGGGAATCGGCATGCACACTTGGTAATGATTTATTCATGGAGTTCATGAACAAATTATTCATAGATTTTATGAATGATCTATTCATGAATTTAATGAATGGTTTATTCAGGGATTCCATGAACGATTTATTTCACCAATGGTTTATTCATGACTTTCCTGAATGGTTTATTGGTGAAATCAACCATTGTTCATGGAGTATTGTTCATGGAGTATTGTTCATGGATTTCATGAATAAGATTTCAGAAGTGGATTATTCATGGATTTCATGAATAATATTATCTTAAACATATATAAGGTGTTATTCATGAAATCCATGAATAATCTCAAAAAATTAGCGGCAGGAATTCCCGGGTTAGCGGCAGGAATTCCTGGGTTAGCGGCAGAAATCCCCGGGAAGCTATTTTCAGTCTCAGAAATGTTTGGGATATCTCTTCCCTCACGTGCCTTCAGTTCTGAGAGCCTCATGGTTGGTGAAAACTTGGTTTCGAGCCAAGTATTCGATTCTGTGAGCGATGCCGACATGCTAGCAGAACTTCGATACCTTGAGGACTTCATGGTTATAAGACCCTTTTTTTATACCAAAGACATTTTTTTTTAAGTGGTGATATTAATCTTCAACAGTGGGGCCCCATATCATGCATCAATTTGTTCACTATTCAAACACTGTGCATTTTTTAATTAATACAAGTAACGGCCATGAGTTCATTTTCTCCCCCCAGGACCTGAAGAAGACTATTGAAACTAGACCAGTTGCAACCCCAGCACGTGGAGTTGAGCCCGACCAGAGTCTTGACGCATCTCATCTTAAATCAAAAATGTTCTAGTCCAAGGGTTTCATTATTCAGGAACCTTTTGCAATTTGTTTGGCTGATCCACATTGAACCAAATCATAAAACTAAGGTCCACTCAGTGGAGTCTGCTACTGTTGACCCTTACACTCCTCCTCATCCTGAGCCCTCACCAGCACTTCCCCGGAAGCTCTCCTTTGAATCCGGTCCCAGTGAGATGCCTGCGATGCTGCACGATGGTCTGGTTAAGGATTTGGTTGCGACTGTGTCTGAGTCTGCAACCAAAAAAAGGATTGAAAGGTTGATGCAGCCAAAAGCTGATGGAAGTTTCAAAGTCCCCGAAGAGCTTGTACAGGAATGGCGTACAGGTGACCAAGCCCGTTTACTTCAAGAGTTCAAGCATGCTGGTTTGGATAAGGACCCCATACATGCAAAGCATATATAATATGTTTTTGAAAACAACTATTGTATTCCATGAACTCAATGTTGCCAATGCAGGACAACTTTGTGAAAAGAAGCTTGAAAAGAATCCGAGAACAAATATCCGAGAATTCCATGTGGGTGGATGGTGAGTTTGTATCTGAAGCGTACATGAAAGAAGAGCTGAAGCTTTCCCCGTTCTCGGCTCCACAACTTATAAGGCCTGAAATGCTGCCACATGGTAACTTAACTTGTCTTCATTTCTTGAGCATACTGAACCAAATGACATCTCAGGGACCGAATCAAAAGCATAAAGGCCAAATGTGAGCGAAGCAAAGGGTGGATCCGGTGCCTCAGCATAATTGATATGCTATTAGTGTGCAGCCTATACTGCAAATGCCTGCCCTGAAAAAAATATATTTGAGACATTTGAGCTTGCCTAGGCGTGACCAGTACGACAGGCAGAAGTTGTATTGGTATGAGCACAATCTCAAAGGACGCAAGTTGTATCTTTGGCTGAAAATTCCTGCTACTGTTTCCTTCATAGACATGGTACAACGTTGTCCTGTCTTAAGTCTTAAGTGTGGCTATGTGTGGCTTATCCCATTAAGACATGCTACATGTTATATCAACCCCAGCTCAGGAAATGTGCCCGCAAGACAGTGACTGGGGAGGACTCATCTGATGTGGGAGAGGATGAGTTGAACGGAGACCTTGAACTTGAAGCATGGGATCACGTAGACATTCCCTTTGATGCAGGCCGAGTTTTGGGTGAACAAATAATGTTGATGCCTTATCAGAATATATAATTGGGTAATTTTTAGTGGAATTCCCTATACTGTGGTAACACTAGTCAACATCCCCTACTAATTAAGTTGTATGGATCACTGTTTAGGAATCCCCATAATGGAATGTTCGATATTCAAGTGGATATCCCATACTCCCTGAAAGAAGAAGATGTCATGAATGAGAAGGCGGAAAGCGCGCTGACTGAAGCAAAGGCTTTGAAGCAGATTACCTTTCCCGATATGGATTCGGATGGGCTCCCCAGTAGTTATGTCCCAAAAGTCTTGGGCTGCTTGGGAAAGTGGCAATTGAAGATGGCTGACTTGGCCTCGAAGTTCAAGTACAGTGGAGATTCTTCCCTGAAACAGCTACTAGTCTTTCAGGATCCAGGGTCACATGGTTTGTCATACAATATGTTTCTATAATAATGGTTTCCGAACCTGTGGTTTTGATATCATTATCACGAATTTAGTGCCCCATTGTTCCCAGACAGTACTGGTTCATGTTATGTTGGTTCTTAATCCTTGTTTCTCCACTACTGCTGCTGGCCTGGCCTCTCTGAGGCTGGGTCACAAATGCGAGGCCTTCGGCACCAACCTGTCGAAACTTGCTGATGAGCTTTCCGAAGTGAACACTCATGGGATCGTCTCGGGTTTTACCAATGCGTATCTCACCGCCATTAAGGGGGTGGTTGAAAAGCAATTGTGTGTTCCCTTTCAAAACTGGCCCTATGCTTCCCAGGCAGCAGACCAAAATCCGGGAGATCTATGACAGATGCAAGCAAGAGTGCTTTAGCTGGATGAGAATTGTTCCAGGGAAATCCAGGGATGTTCTGTCCATAAGTGTTTTCTGTTGGGGAAAAAACATGACACAATAATGTAGGAACTGGTTTATACATGTTCTCACATGGTGTTAGAAGCTGGTCTGGCCCAGGTGCCGCCAAGCCCTTTGCCTCCAAGGCCGTGCTGTGTTGCTTGGAATTAAAATGGCTCCTTCCCGGGTGGAAACTCAATATGGTGTTCGATTCAAGCTTATCCACCAAATGATGCCATGAGAACCCAAGCTGTTGTGTGTGAATATGCATTAAACCTTTATCCCACATCAATGAATCCTGTGAAAAAGTGATATCATTAATCCCGGGTATGAATATCATCCATACATGGTAGATAGTTTAAACATGGGATTTAAAATGCCAGTATACCCCTTTCTCACGTTCCAGCCCACCTCTTGGTACCACTGGCTCCTGCACAACCTGGGATGGTGCGGAAGCTGCGGCATTTTGAGTTGGGGCAATCCAGAAGTATGGGAAAGAAACGCGCTATATACGTTACATTTTTTGGGGGTCCTGCTACAGGTAGTCCCAAACTTTCTATCTCCTCATGGTAATCCCAAGGCATTCAAACTAGTTTGTTTCAAAATCTTTGTGGTCATTCAGGGTACAAGGATAGCATCCCAAAACCTCTGGTGTTGAGTATGTGCGGTAGCTAGAGGTAAAGTGTTTCACTGCTGATAATTTCGCTGGGGGCGAAGCTTGGGAATGGTGATGATGATGAAGATGATGATGATGATGATGGTGATGATCATGATGATGATGAAGATGCTGATGATAATGATTATGATGATGATGATGACGAATATGAAGATACTGATGGTAATGATTATGGTGATGGTGATGGATAAATGATGACTGGCGTGACTGGAATCAAAATGATAAAGGGTGGTGGTTACAATGTTAAATGATATTGTTTTATAGTGGTGCCAATGCTGATGCTGATGAAGGCAAATCTGAGTCGAGGCATGGTGTTGCTGATGATGTGATGGTGAGTGTGGTGATGATGATAATGGTTATGATTGTGATGATGATGATGATGATGATGATGATGATGCTGGTGGTGGTAATGACAATGGTGTCAATGAACATGTGGCTGGTGATGATACTGATGTTGGTGTCGATGTTGTTGTTGTTGATGATGATGATGATGATGATGATGATGATGATGATGATGATGATGATGATAAGGATGATGATGATGATGATGGTGATGATGATGATGATGATGATGATGTGGATGTGGATGTTGATTATGGTGATGATGATGATGATGATGATGATGATGATGATGATGATGATGATGATGATGTGGATGTTGATTATGGTGATGATGATAATGGTGATGATTATGATGATGATGATGATTATGATGATGATGATGATGATGTTGATTTGGAAGAATATGATGATGATGAGCTTGATGAAAATGATTATGATTATTATGATGATGATCATGATGATGATGATGATGTTAATGGTGGTGATGATGATGTGTTTTAAATTGTTTTAAGTGGCCCTCAAATGGGAAAGGCTTTTTTTGTGGATCTCACGCTATATTGTTTTCCTGAAGAAGAGATGCTTTCCTGGGCCGTATCTCAAGTACTTGAAGCAGAAGAGCAAACAAGTGAAGACTGAAGCTCCACCGGTGTAGTGCGATCAGAAAATCCAAGCTATATATATTATATAACGTTTTTTTTTCGTTGGATTAGTTGAGACCAATTTATTCATAATATATTATATATATAATATATATATACTGCTTTTGACATTCATGGCTTGGTACTGATCTTGCCAATCCTTTTTGGTGGAAGCGTGTGTCTGGGGTCAGCCCTGGGCTTTAAGATCCAGGGCTTTGAAAAGGCAGTATCACGCTTCAAGACGATGTCATTTAATTTGCATTTGCGTTTTCATGGAAGCGCTGCTTCTCAGAGCTGCGTCGAGTAGACTCAATAGAGTTTCTGAAGGACAAAAAATTAGCATGCTGCTGTGTGCACTGAGCGTGCACTTGCTAAACATATGGATAAACCGTGTCCCAGTATCAAAATCCAACAAGGTCCTATTGAAAGGGTGTGTTGTTGGCCAGGTGCTTCAGAAGCTGGCCCCATCCTAGAGCATGCAATAGAGGTGGTTGCTGATGGTGTTTCTTGGCTTGGTTATCAAAATTGCCTTTTTTTTCTAATCGAAGGCCTTGACTGTTCCTGACCATTTTGTCCAGTGAAATCTCCCCCCAATGAGGCTCCGGCAGTGACTGTGGCGCGGCAAACTGCTGCTTTGGCGGCTGAGCATGGCAAGACCTTCGCCAAGAAGGCAATGAGGTCTTTTGGAGTGAGTGTCAATAATGTGCCCCATCTGATATTCAGCACTACGGTTTTCTGTTTGTTACAGCGGGTGATTTAACCCAGCAGAGACATCAAACAAACTAGTGGATGAGAGCTTTTTTTTACCAGGTAGCTGTTCCATTGAACAATGGGAATCAATTCACGCAAATGATCTAAGGCTAGGCGTCTACATGCTCAATTGATCAACAAGTTCAGCCTCTCCTTGAGAGTACCTATTTCTGAATATGTCCATTCTGATGCCCCTGCGACAGCCATCCTTCCATATCTGAAGCCTACAGATTTTCTCCAAACCATGCTGTCAGTGGAGCTTTCCTGGTTGCTTCTTGGTGGTCGCACAGCATCAGATGTTGAAACTGGAAGAGTGCTTGAATCGTTTTGGGCTTGCTACAAGAAGGAGCACCCCGAACATGCTGTTTTTCAACACCCAGAGCGACTGAGCAAAACCTTTCCTATGACCATGCATGTGGATGGTGGCCGTACCCAGAAAAAGCAACCGCTTGAAATATTTTCTCTGCAGCCCGTCTTGGGTCTGGACACTGCTTCTCACAGGATGGGCATGTGCCGCTGTGAGACCTCAGCTGCTTATGGTGGTGGCGACTGGTGTGACCCAGCTTCACAACATCTCAACAGCAAGCATTCGACGTATCTGACACACTTTTTGGTGTTTGCATTTCCATCCAAGGCCTACTTAGAGTTTCCGAACATCTTGACTGGGTTACTGAAAGAAGTCATGGACAACTTTGCATCTGCGTGTGAGAAAGGGATTGTCACTCAATCTGGGGATACGTGGTACCCAGCTTGTGTTGGTTTCAAACTTGATATGGAATGGATGGTGAAGGTGGGTTCGCTGACAAGATCCTATCAAAATGTTGGGCATGTGAACCAGAAACCTTGCTGCCATGAGTGTGATGCGGGAAAACAACTCATCCCATTTGAAGACGTGACTGATTGCGCATGCTGGATACGGACAAGATGGGCAACTGTGCCATGGCAAACCATGCCTCCTTGGGCATCTATTCCGTTTGATTCTGGCAAACCCGCCAAGATTTTGAGGCGGGATGCTTTCCATGTGTTTCGATTGGGAATCTGCCGCAACTTTATTGGCAGCACTGTGCACCTTTTGATCTACATGGGTTGTGCCTTGTCCTCCTTGGTGGGCATACTGCAAACCAAAACATGCACACCTGTCCCCAAAAAAGTTGGGAATGAAGCATTGGGGCCTGTGAGTTCTAAAACCCTAACCTGAAAAGGTAGACATTTTCTCTTGAAGTTTTGTATAGTAAAACCACCTTTGAACCTGTGCCCATCTTAGGTTTCAATGAGGCTGGTGACAATGGACAAGCTGCTTGCTTGGCCCGTGCTTTTGCGAATCTCAATCTTTTCTGTTCTGCAAACAACATGAAGATCTACAGCATCCGTGGCTTCACAGTGGCCAACATGCATGCTGCGCGCAACGCGTTCCCTTGGTTGGGGTGCAAGGGGGCTGACTCGATTACAATTTTGAAGTGGATTCGATTTTATGCAGGCTTGCAGCTTCAGCAAAATGGTTGGTCACTCACAGAAAAAAAGGTTTTGGAGTGGATGTTGTCTTGCTCCAGGGCGGGGTTATCCTTTTCGCAGGGGATCCATGGACACGGGATCTGGATGGGGCCATCTTGTGTGTCCCATTGCCGTAGTGCTGTTCAAAGGTTTGGAAACAGCTATGCATACCTCGCTGATTATTGTTTGAAGCAGGGGTACTGCCTCTATGGTATGGTTCCCAAACTCCATTCCTACATGCACTTTCGTACTGATTTCGATGACAGTCTCAAAGAAGGCCGAGAAAACACTCTCAATCCAGCTGTATTTGACAATAGCATGTCAGAAGATTTCGTTGGCCGAATTAGCCGGCAGTCAAGACGTGTCCCTTTCAAAAGAATTGAATGGACGATTCTGCGTTGCTACATGGTGAAAGCTAAACTTCAAATCAAAAGAGTTTGCAAACTTGGCAAACTTGGCAAACGCCGCTGTGTGCGAAAGAAATCTGAGGCATGGACAGAATGAAACCAGAGTTCCAGCGACCGGGCAGCCAAAAAAAGGGCTGGACAGCTGCAGCTGGATGTTGGAGTTAAAACCCAGTTTGGCCACAAATTCAACGGCAATTCTTGCAATTTAGCGGCAGTTTTGTTTTTTACAGGCTGAAATCACATCCCAAAATCCTAGCGGCAGAAAAAGGAACAGGCAGGATTGTTCAGGTATGTAAAATACTCCCAAATAGTTTGTTAATGGGATGGTTGAGTATGAGTTTACAGACATTGCTAAGCCTAAGCAGCAAGTTGGTATCTGATGGTGATTGACAAGATTTGAAGTGACTTGATGATACCTACCGTGTAGCAAGCAATGCTCGATTTTTCCATCTGCCCGCTTGCCAAAAAAGTGACAGCGTCTACCTTTGGGTGAACATATGAGCCGCGGACTTTCTTTGGTACATAACGCAATTGACGGGGTGTTCCTACCTCGTTCTCCAGTCCCGTAGCGTTTGGGGTCTGACCTCGTGTTCCAACGCCCCCTTGCTTTTAGTAGCCAAATGCTTCACATGAGATGCCTATCTCGTTCTCGGGGTGTTCCTACCTCGTTTCACAGCCTAATTATGATGTTTTCGGCAAACCGGGATACGCTTCAATACGATCTCCATTTGACCAAATAAAAGCCGTTGCTCATATGAGGACTTCAGCGCTCAGTAGCAACACGAGTCCCCCCTCAAGCAAGCACAGGTGACTGTGCTGAGCACTGCCATCTCTGGTTTAAATGACCACATATGCATCAAAGCCCCGGAAGTGTTCACGGAAAACATGGAAAAACACACTGTATCGTGGCATATCGTGGCAATATTTCTTTGTTTGGTTCTATACCCGAGATAAACCCAACACTTTATCGTGAACCATCCTGGGTCGGAAAATGCATTTGCATTCGGTCCTAGCAGGTTTTAGCACCGATATGACTCATATCAACGCAATTGTCAATGGCGCACCCAACCACTTCTTCCAGCAGGCAGCCATAAAAATGAAGTGGCGTTCTTGACCAAGATCTTCTTCAGAGGGGTCATCAGGCATCTCAAAATGGTAATCACAGAGAAGGTTAGCTGCTAGCTCATGCCTGCCTGTGGGCCTTGGAACGGACATCACTTGCAGCTGCACAGTGTCCCAGTGATGAACGCAGCCAAGGAGATTGCCATAGCATCCATCCATTCCAAGCAGCAGCATGGCAAAATGCTGGCTGCATGACTGGCTTTGCCGATCCGGGCTGATCCAAAATCGTTTCCATCTGCACAACCAATTCCGGCAGAAGCCGGATGGAATTGAAAGTTTGGATTCACTACGGGCAACTCAGAACACAGAAACGCATATATGCAAGGTCATCTTGATCTCGGATGTCTGGTGCTGAGATCAACAAGATGTCAGCCTCACGTCAGCCTCATCCTCTGAAGTTGATTTCTTTCCTGCACCTCTACCTTCCCCTGGGCAACAGTCTTTGCCCACCAGGGTAGCAGAAGCACCATGCAATTCTGTGCACTCCATCAAGAATTTGTGATAATTTGTGCGCTCTTGCTGTTCCTCAACTGAATATTCTTGGCATCGAAAACTTCATCCAAAATCGCACAAGAGCATCAAAATGTCATCATGCAATGTTCTCCTCAGCTTCTATGCGTTCCCGGGAACACGCCAGCACTGCATTCCCCAAACAGACGTGGCTGCTAGCCTTGGGCCCTGGCTGTGCTGTGGGCCCCAGAGCAAACCAAAAGATGAACGCAACCAAGGAGATTGCCATAGCATCGCTACAGTCCAAGCATCAGCGTGGCTAGCTGCTGTATGACCTGCTTTGCCAAGCCAAAATCGTTTCATATCGTTTCCAAAGTCGATGGCATCTGCACAACCAATTCCTGCAGAAGCCGGATGGAATTGAAAGTTTGGATTCACTACGGGCAACTCAGAACACAGAAACGCATATATGCAAGGTCATCTTGATCTCGGATGTCTGGTGCTGAGATCAACAAGATGTCAGCCTCACGTCAGCCTCATCCTCTGAAGTTGATTTCTTTCCTGCACCTCTACCTTCCCCTGGGCAACAGTCTTTGCCCACCAGGGTAGCAGAAGCACCATGCAATTCTGTGCACTCCATCAAGAATTTGTGATAATTTGTGCGCTCTTGCTGCTCCTCAACTGAATATTCTTGGCATCGAAAACTTCATCCAAAATCGCACAAGAGCATCAAAATGTCATCATGCAATGTTCTCCTCAGCTTCTATGCGTTCCCGGGAACACGCCAGCACTGCATTCCCCAAACAGACGTGGCCCCAGAGCAAACCAAAAGATGAACGCAACCAAGGAGATTGCCATAGCATCGCTACAGTCCAAGCATCAGCGTGGCTATCTGCTGTATGACCTGCTTTGCCAAGCCAAAATCGTTTCATATCGTTTCCAAAGTCGATGGCATCTGCACAACCAATTCCTGCAGAAGCCGGATGGACTTGAAAGTTTGGATTCACTACGGGCAACTCAGAACACAGAAACGCATATATGCAAGGTCATCTTGATCTCGGATGTCTGGTGCTGAGATCAACAAGATGTCAGCCTCACGTCAGCCTCATCCTCTGAAGTTGATTTCTTTCCTGCACCTCTACCTTCTCCTGGGCAACAGTCTTTGCCCACCAGGGTAGCAGAAGCACCATGCAATTCTGTGCACTCCATCAAGAATTTGTGCGCCCTTGCTGTTCCTCAACTGAATATTCTTGGCATCGAAAACTTCATCCAAAATCGCACAAGAGCATCAAAATGTCATCATGCAATGTTCTCCTCAGCTTCTATGCGTTCCCGGGAACACGCCAGCACTGCATTCCCCAAACAGACGTGGCTGCTAGCCTTGGGCCCTGGCTGTGCTGTGGGCCCCAGAGCAAACCAAAAGATGAACGCAACCAAGGAGATTGCCATAGCATCGCTACAGTCCAAGCATCAGCGTGGCTAGCTGCTGTATGACCTGCTTTGCCAAGCCAAAATCGTTTCATATCGTTTCCAAAGTCGATGGCATCTGCACAACCAATTCCTGCAGAAGCCGGATGGAATTGAAAGTTTGGATTCACTACGGGCAACTCAGAACACAGAAACGCATATATGCAAGGTCATCTTGATCTCGGATGTCTGGTGCTGAGATCAACAAGATGTCAGCCTCACGTCAGCCTCATCCTCTGAAGTTGATTTCTTTCCTGCACCTCTACCTTCCCCTGGGCAACAGTCTTTGCCCACCAGGGTAGCAGAAGCACCATGCAATTCTGTGCACTCCATCAAGAATTTGTGATAATTTGTGCGCTCTTGCTGTTCCTCAACTGAATATTCTTGGCATCGAAAACTTCATCCAAAATCGCACAAGAGCATCAAAATGTCATCATGCAATGTTCTCCTCAGCTTCTATGCGTTCCCGGGAACACGCCAGCACTGCATTCCCCAAACAGACGTGGCCCCTGTGCTGTGGGCCCCAGAGCAAACCAAAAGATGAACGCAACCAAGGAGATTGCCATAGCATCGCTACAGTCCAAGCATCAGCGTGGCTAGCTGCTGTATGACCTGCTTTGCCAAGCCAAAATCGTTTCATATCGTTTCCAAAGTCGATGGCATCTGCACAACCAATTCCTGCAGAAGCCGGATGGAATTGAAAGTTTGGATTCACTACGGGCAACTCAGAACACAGAAACGCATATATGCAAGGTCATCTTGATCTCGGATGTCTGGTGCTGAGATCAACAAGATGTCAGCCTCACGTCAGCCTCATCCTCTGAAGTTGATTTCTTTCCTGCACCTCTACCTTCCCCTGGGCAACAGTCTTTGCCCACCAGGGTAGCAGAAGCACCATGCAATTCTGTGCACTCCATCAAGAATTTGTGCGCTCTTGCTGTTCCTCAACTGAATATTCTTGGCATCGAAAACTTCATCCAAAATCGCACAAGAGCATCAAAATGTCATCATGCAATGTTCTCCTCAGCTTCTATGCGTTCCCGGGAACACGCCAGCACTGCATTCCCCAAACAGACGTGGCTGCTAGCCTTGGGCCCTGGCTGTGCTGTGGGCCCCAGAGCAAACCAAAAGATGAACGCAACCAAGGAGATTGCCATAGCATCGCTACAGTCCAAGCATCAGCGTGGCTAGCTGCTGTATGACCTGCTTTGCCAAGCCAAAATCGTTTCATATCGTTTCCAAAGTCGATGGCATCTGCACAACCAATTCCTGCAGAAGCCGGATGGAATTGAAAGTTTGGATTCACTACGGGCAACTCAGAACACAGAAACGCATATATACAAGGTCATCTTGATCTCGGATGTCTGGTGCTGAGATCAACAAGATGTCAGCCTCACGTCAGCCTCATCCTCTGAAGTTGATTTCTTTCCTGCACCTCTACCTTCCCCTGGGCAACAGTCTTTGCCCACCAGGGTAGCAGAAGCACCATGCAATTCTGTGCACTCCATCAAGAATTTGTGCGCTCTTGCTGTTCCTCAACTGAATATTCTTGGCATCGAAAACTTCATCCAAAATCGCACAAGAGCATCAAAATGTCATCATGCAATGTTCTCCTCAGCTTCTATGCGTTCCCGGGAACACGCCAGCACTGCATTCCCCAAACAGACGTGGCTGCTAGCCTTGGGCCCTGGCTGTGCTGTGGGCCCCAGAGCAAACCAAAAGATGAACGCAACCAAGGAGATTGCCATAGCATCGCTACAGTCCAAGCATCAGCGTGGCTATCTGCTGTATGACCTGCTTTGCCAAGCCAAAATCGTTTCATATCGTTTCCAAAGTCGATGGCATCTGCACAACCAATTCCTGCAGAAGCCGGATGGACTTGAAAGTTTGGATTCACTACGGGCAACTCAGAACACAGAAACGCATATATGCAAGGTCATCTTGATCTCGGATGTCTGGTGCTGAGATCAACAAGATGTCAGCCTCACGTCAGCCTCATCCTCTGAAGTTGATTTCTTTCCTGCACCTCTACCTTCCCCTGGGCAACAGTCTTTGCCCACCAGGGTAGCAGAAGCACCATGCAATTCTGTGCACTCCATCAAGAATTTGTGCGCTCTTGCTGTTCCTCAACTGAATATTCTTGGCATCGAAAACTTCATCCAAAATCGCACAAGAGCATCAAAATGTCATCATGCAATGTTCTCCTCAGCTTCTATGCGTTCCCGGGAACACGCCAGCACTGCATTCCCCAAACAGACGTGGCTGCTAGCCTTGGGCCCTGGCTGTGCTGTGGGCCCCAGAGCAAACCAAAAGATGAACGCAACCAAGGAGAGTGCCATAGCATCGCTACAGTCCAAGCATCAGCGTGGCTAGCTGCTGTATGACCTGCTTTGCCAAACCAAAATCGTTTCATATCGTTTCCAAAGTCGATGGCATCTGCACAACCAATTCCCGCAGAAGCCGGATGGAATTGAAAGTTTGGATTCACTACGGGCAACTCAGAACACAGAAACGCATATATACAAGGTCATCTTGATCTCGGATGTCTGGTGCTGAGATCAACAAGATGTCAGCCTCACGTCAGCCTCATCCTCTGAAGTTGATTTCTTTCCTGCACCTCTACCTTCCCCTGGGCAACAGTCTTTGCCCACCAGGGTAGCAGAAGCACCATGCAATTCTGTGCACTCCATCAAGAATTTGTGCGCTCTTGCTGTTCCTCAACTGAATATTCTTGGCATCGAAAACTTCATCCAAAAGTGCAGAGATTCCTCCTTGATATCAAGGTGGGATGGTCTTGTCCAGGATTTCCCGTCAATCTCAGCAAGTTCTTGTTGCCTTCCCGTTGAACAGAGGGATCTAGTGCGCCTTTGGATGGCATATTCAGTCCAACGTGCCAGCTGAACAAAAACTTATGTCCTTGCCTCTGACTCTGGCTCGATCGCGAGCCTTTGGAGTTTCTAGAATTTGGTCGCAAGGCTCAAGCGCTTGTGAGGTGACTTGCCTAACTGATTGAAAACCAATACACATTCTGAAGAAGATGTTAGTTTTTGGATGTTTTTGGCATCAAACAAGTCTCCTCAGCTGATTTCAACTAAGCCAACAGCCACAGCTGCCGTAAAACTGGCTGTACTTTGAAAGTGAACTGGTGTTTTCATCACGAACCCCGTGATGTCCATGCACTAATGCCAACTATTCTTCACAATGTGAAGCGAAGTGTTTGGCCAAACTGGATCATTTCTAATGGTGACAGGGCATATTCAGCTGACTCTGTGGGTGGACATCGTTGTGTTCACTTTCAATCTTTCAATGGAGCCTACAGCTCGAAGCATTTTCAAATTCAAACACCTTTGGGTAGGGTCGCCTCTAGACGTTTGGCTACCCATATCTCTATATGTATGGCTGTTTATGAATATATGACGTGCATACACTAATAGATATCTCGTAATACAAATCTCCGTCTCGCTTCGGCTGTGCTGCTCCCTCCCCAAATCACACCACCAATTTACCCTGCCATGGGAACTGTGCCAAAGGTCGCCACGCCGCTTCAGACTGGTGGGAATTTGCGCGCATCCGAGTTCAAATGAAATGTGGTCGAGGGGACTGTAATGCTTACAGTAAATAGTGGAATCAATCATTTGGCAAGCATACGCAGCTGTACTATCATGTTTCATCATATATATTTCATACATGTACATCCTAGTATTCAAGCTCTCCCTGCTGTTCATTCTGTTGCCAACGACATGAAAACGACAGCAGGCAGGTGTGGCTGCAAGATTCCCACTCAGCCATATCACGGGCGACCCCTGAAAACAACAACCATTGCAGGGTTCGGTGTCTGTACAGGTTAAATGTCAACCCTAGATCAATATTTCCCTTTGCTTGATTGAGAATGGGGCTCTAAACAGCAACGATTCCCTTTGAGAGCGATACGGTGCACATTCATATCAACCAGGGTTTATTGCTCCAGGGTCGACATTATGGTGTACCCATCATCCACTCATCGGCCGTTGCTCTTTGCGTCCACAGTCCGTTGGCACAAACGGCCCTCGGACGTGGCGGGTCCTGCCCTGCCTCCCAGCTGCGCTTCAAGGCCTCCGTCCAACCCAGACAGTTCTTGAAGCCCATTCAAGATCTCTTTGGTAATCAACCGCTGCATCCTTTCCTTCTCATCCAAAGGTGTCCCACAAGCACTGCCACCGCATCTTTGCAAGAATGGTAGAAATACCTTCACTGAAGTGTTCCAGAATAGCCTCATCAAGCTGGAAGTGAGAACCACATCGGACCGGGTTCTCATGAACTGCGCATGAGTCTTGCAAGCGTTCTTAAGATCAATACTCTCCCGGCACTCATCGAGGAGCTTACATGCCAAGCCAAAGTAACTAGTCACCAGATCACAAGCCGCGATCGCCTGACCAGCAAAGGCAATTTCTATCTCATGAACTTTTGCATAGGCGCTTTTTGCACCATCAAGCATAGCAGATCGAATGCGCAGCAGCTCATCTTGCTCCTCAGCTTGCTTCTCAACTTGCTGCTGGGAAGAGAAGTTTTGAAGGCCTTCGTCCAACTCATGAAGTTCATGCAGCAAAGCCTTCGTGACTTCTTCATTGTCCTTGAAGAGTTTAATGCATTGCTGAATCGACATTGATCCTGAAGGCTGGGGATACCCGGAGGGCATGTCCAGAGTCTGCAACCTGTCCACAACAAACTCTGCAGTGGCGATGGGTGCCACAGCTTCTGCAAGTGCTCGCAATTTGGAAACCCCAGCATCAAAAATGCCGCCATCCACTTTGGCACCACGAGCAGTCAACTTCTCCGCCACGTTCCAGAAGCTAGCCTTAGGGTTTCAAACCCGCTCCTATTTGTGAAATGGGCATGGTCCCTTTGAAGAGGACACGTGGAACTATTAAAGCCAGCTCATGATAGGTTGTACTGTACCCTGCCCAGTTTTGAACAGGAGCTAGAGTCAGTTGGAGAGGCTTATTCTACACATGCCATTGACTTCTGGTCATCTAGTTTCAAAACCATGCCACCCACATGCGGCCATCAACACAAAGAGTTGTCTTCTAGATCACTTGAATTTGCGATCTAGCTCACTTCTCAACGGATCAGACAAGAATTGCCACAGAATCCTTGCAAGATCTTGCAAATTGCTTTTCATGCTTTTCATAAAGATAAACGACCTGGGCTTCAGACCTCCAAAAGTTCAAAAGTCTTGGCGCCAAACACTGCTCACAGGCTCCACCCATTTTCCCACACACATCCCCCACCACAGACCAGTTTCATCCCAGAAACCTTGATCGCTGCCAGCAGAGGCGTGTTTCCCTGATCATCCGCCTTGTCCACATCCACATCTGTTTCCTCCAGAAACAAGTCGGCCACCTGACATGGAACAAGTTCGGCCGACTCCAAATGCATGGGCTGGGACAATATACAAGTTACTGCAGACACTGGCACATTGAGATATTGAATGATGATAAATACAGTGTTTTCGACACTGCTCATTTGTGCTGCAGCTTCCGCAGTTCCCATGCTCTCCAAACCCAGCTGAAGCGGAACGCCTCCTCATGACCGTTCAGTATCGCAACGAGGAGCGGAGTTTTCTGATGCCCGGGAGTTTGATTGGCGTCGGCATGGCCACACCCCAAAAGCATTCTACAGACCTCACGTTGACCCTTCATTGCTGCAACATAGAGAGGGGATGCACCACTCTCAATGGATATCTTTGGATCCGCGTGCTTGTCAAGCAGCTCCCTCACAATGTCGTTAAATCCTTTCCTCGGTGCAGATCTGCGTCTGCTATCCACGTTGGAAAACGCATTAATTTGATCTCCTGTCTGAGAATGTTTTCAATCAATCCTCCAATTCGGTTTTCTCCACATTCATTCCCTTATCAGGTCTTTAATTCGGGCAACTACTGTATCATTACAATATCATGACCAAGGCTCTGAGAGCTGATAAAAAGGGATGTGGCACCATTCATGTTTTGCGCGTTCGGATCTGCTTGTGCACCCAGCAACAGTCTGAAGACGTCAGTGTGGTGGTTCTGGCAAGCTATGTACAGTGGAGTCGTTTTGTCATGCTTGCCCTGGTTGACATCTGCATCTGCTTGAAGAAGATAGCGCACAACAGTCGTATGACCACCTTTCGGGAAAGGCAAGGTGATCATAGGCAATCAAACATGTAGAAGCTTCATCAGCTGGAGATCTAGATACAGTACTTGATCATACTTGATCCCACTCAGGGGGGAACGCAAGTCTCAGTAAATTGTTTCGATGTACCGGACGCAGCTGCTCGCATCTGGCTATCCAATAAGCACATCACAGTGTCAGTCCATGAAAGGTGTACAGACACCAACAACCTACCACAAAAAAATGATGGACAAGTGGAAGAACTGCTATCTTAAAATATATAGTCTCAATATGTCTTCATTCTTCATGTTGCACAAACACACCTCACGCCCCTGACCTTGGCTTGCGATAAACAAAGGAGTTTCCTTGGTGTCTAAGGGCTCATTCACACCTCAGTTGCGGCAATAGGGCCCACAACTTTTGGTGTGGAGATGTGTGGAGTGAGAACCTGACTTCATAAAAAACATATAAACAGCATCATCAAGCAAACGCGGACATATACGGACATCATGGACCAACACCAGAGGACTTCGATTATGCAAGTTTCATCAAATCTTTGCTGAGGTGGCGCAGTGCTTGAGGCACTGACGGGTTTCGGGGTCCCGTCTTTTGGACACGTGTGGATTAGAGACTTCTGCGAATTGAGTGGCACCTGGCTTTCATATGTTATACTTCCACACAGCCAAAGTAGTTCCGAAATTCCTTTATCAAGTCAGTCTGCAAATACAGAATGGACATGTATCTGGGAATTGAGAGGAGAGCTAGAAACCGAATATCTCTGGGGGCTACTGTAGGAGTTAGAAACAAGGTATCTCTAAGTAGTACGCAGCTATATCGTCCAAATAAGGAATTCGTAATACCGATGTTGATAGTTGATTAAGGAAAATTAGGGATGTATACTAGATACAGATGTAGGAAACAAAACGTGGATACAACACCTATTCAATTAAGAGAGCCCACGGAAGGGAGATTCTTTTGCAGTCGAGGGTCTGGCACCAAGACCGAGCAAATGGGACACCACTTGGGGGTGCCCATTTTGCGATGCCAAGTATAGCGCTGATGCACCACCCTTCTTCTTGTGGTTGATCATCTGCCGATCCAACAGTTGTAATATGGGGATTGGTGTAAGTCCAGGTTGGGAGCAACGCATTCAGAAAGTTTGCCATTTTGGGGCATTGAATTATTGAACATTATGAAACCATTTAATATATTTTGGGGGGCTATTGACTTTGACCCATATCATCCCATATTCTGTGTCTTCTACCTGGTTTTGACCTTCAGGGAAAGTAGTTCATTATAGGGGGCTCATCAGCCAAGCAGGGATGGGACCAGAGAATGTGTGCTGTCTCTTGGAATCACCTAGCATGGTCTTGAATCAAACATGAACCAATCCATCTGCAGGAAATCGTCTGTTGCCTGCCTGTTGCATCTTTTCTGCCGGAAATGCACTCAGCTCCTTGGAAGGCAAGATGTTGTCACGCCAATTTTTTGCTTCAGTTGAACCCAAACCTTCAAATATACGACACAGAGATGAATTGGGATTTTCGGGCATTCTTGCCACAATGGTTTTTACGATGGTGAGACTGGTGAGATGGGAGTTTCCATGAGTTTCCTGTTCCAAAGATTTTGTGGTTGATGAGTGATGTATTTTTGGTGGCCGTTTTATTCTTCTCTTTGTTTCACCGTGTTTTGTTTTTGGCACACGTACAAAAAATAATGGTGCTGGGAAATTCCCAAGTAAATCAATTGTGAAAGTTGTTTATGAATCTTATGCCGGAATTACCGGAGAAAAAAAAGGACCCACCTCGTGGCATGAACTCTGAAGGCAGTAATGTCCCAAACAAAAGAAACAAGAATCCCAAGAAGTAGGTGCCATGGCTGAGTGTTGAAAAGCTGAGTGAAAACATACAGCGGAGTTTTCCTCTTTCAATGCCTTCTGCTCATGCAGAATACTGTCCTAAGAAACATGTATACTCGGAAAGGCACCAGCCATCTTCGGGGAATTAGGTCCCCAGCCATCCCACCACCCACTTGCCCCTGTTGCCCTGTCGGGGGCGCGTCAAGCCACAGTGGTCAAGAGTTCAACAACATCAAAATGTCCATTTTGCGCTGCCACCAACAGGGGCGCAGATTCGTCGTCGGTTTGTTGCATCAGTTGGGATTCTTCGTCTGGCCTGTCAGCTTGCAAGAGTTGCAAAAGACCGGACTGCCAAGATGCTGCAGAATTCAGCAGCAAAATATCGTGACTTCGGGAACTTCCAAAATATCGCTGGCGGCACGTTCGCTGATTCAAAAACGCTATGTGTTCTGTTTTGACAAATATGTGATGAAATCTTGACACGCATGATTGTTGTAAAATCACTGAAAAACGATGAGATTTATAGTGCAAATGGTTGCTGCTCCCTGTGCCAGCTCGTACCTCGGGCTCTCGCACTCAACGTCCAGAAGGAAGCGCACAACTGTCACATGACCGTTTTGTGCAGCAATGAAGAAGGGTGATGCACCGCCACATGACTTCTCCCTGGTGTCGGCACCTTCTTGTTGCAGGTATTTCCCAACGTCAAGGTGGCCGTTCTGAGCTGCAACATACAATGGACTTGTTCCATTCTGCAGGCACATGTTTACCAAGGATGTGTTGGCAGCAACCAGGTCTTGGACAACCTCCAGGTACCCATTCTGTGCTGCAACAAATAGTGCAGTTGCTCCACTTTTCATTGCCTTCGTGACATCCACTTTCTTCTCCAATAGAAAGCGAACAGCTTCTTGGTGTCCATTCTGCGCTGCAATCAGAATCGGAGTCGCCCCATCATTTGCGTTAAGGTTGGCATCAACGCCCGGCGCTTCCATCAACAATGCCAGCGCTTTCATGCAGCCTCTTTGCGCGGCAATGTAGGTTGGGGAGGCACCACCAGCGGTGCAGGCGTTGATGTCTGCTCCCGCGTCAAGAAGACACCTGACAATGTCCCCGTGATCATTCCTCGGAAGCGTTCTGAGAGTCCAATCAGTTAAATTTTGAGCAATCAATCCAAAAATGGTTTCAAATGAGCACTATGCAACATACTATCCAAGACATACCTTCTTCTATTCAAATGCTTCGAAATGTTTGAATGTGGGGCTGGTATTTGCACAACCACACAGTGGCAACATATTTGCACATCACTTGCTCTAAGTTTCAAAATGCCAAAACAAGTCCAAATTGTGCCATGGAAGCCAGGCTGCTGTGAGGCAATGAATAGCGGAGTCGCTTTCGTGCGATTGGCTCGTTCAATCTCACCGTTGAATTCCAAGAGCTTCTGGACAATTCTAAAGTGACCCATCTGAGCAGCAATGAACAAGGGTGTTGCTAGGTCATTTGTCTGCGAGTTTGGGTGCGCTCCAAAGGCCAAAAGTACTTCAGCTACCTGCAGGTGGCCATTCTGACAGGCAACATACAATGGAGTTGCATTGGTGTGCAATGCTAGGTCAGCCTGGGCTTGGTGATCAAGCAAGAATTTCACTGCAGAGAGGCATCCACCCTGGCTTCCAATGAACAAAGCCGTGGCACCACTTCTGTCCTTGGCAGTTCAATCAGACCAGGTCGAGAAGGATCGGTTGCAGAAGGCAGAGATGGCGATGCTAGCATTGGAAGACCATTAAATACACGATGCAAACAACAGTTGCAACATGTTGGGTTTGCCGGGGGGTTTGCCGTGAGTCGGAATGAGTTTGCAAGAAGGGTAACATATGTTAAGATCATGTATGTCCATCCGCAGCCGTTTAGTAGGAGGATGTAGGAGGAAATTTCATGGTATTTTCAGTGTTTTTCATTGGTTTCACATTAGCATTTGCAAGATGTTTGCATGATAAGGGATGATTGTTTGAGCCAGGTTCATGTTTTGCGAACAAGATTTTTTCGCAGGATCCCGCGGAAAAATTAGCAGGATTTTTGAACTTGTGATTTGTTGGAAACAGAAATAAAGTTGTGTGTTTTATTGGAACAGCATAATTAGATTTCCTTCGGAGCCATGTTGAGTTTCGATGAATTGTTCGAATGTTTGGTGCTATTGTTCGATGAATTGTTCGAACGTTATTACTCCCCCCCATGTTTTTGTTTCGACCTAATACCTACAGAGGTACATGCATGAGTATTGAGCACATTTATATGCGCCCTTCAAGGCTCAAGAGGTATATAGAGTAACCCTGTGGACAAGCACTGACCGGCAACCCAGGCTGAGAGTAAAATAGTGCTGTCATTGGGGAAGACGCCTTAGCTGATCTTGAAGTAGACGCTAGGGCCCCTCTTCACCCCACCCCAACCCCCCCCCACCCCCCCACACCCCACGGACAGCTATTCCAATGTTGGATAATGAGTTTTATGGAACGCAAGCTGCCTGAACGTTATTACTCCCCCCCCAACCCCCCCCACCCCCCCACCCCCCACCCAATGGTCACAAGCTCAGAAACCTTGTTTGCTTCGGCAAACCCCTACGGTTGACCCAACATGTTGCAACCCTATATCTTAAATGAGTTTAATTGACGCGCCAACCATTGTGACGATTGGCTCTCTCTTTCTCTTTCTATGCCTGTACCAACTTTCCAAGTACTCAAATGAGTGAGTCTACTTGCTGCGCATCATGGGAGTGGGGGAGTGGTGAAGGTTCTGAGAATGGCGATTCTTGGGAACATGTCGGGGCAGAGCCACAAAAGAAAGATAGCACGCAAGAATACTTGGACTAGTTGGACGCATTGTCTCAACTTGTCTCAACTTGTCTCAACTAAGATGATGAATGTCGATTGTTTCCCATGGCATAATTCCTCATGGAGATAATACTTGGACCAAAAGGTAGCAACATGTACTGTAGCAGTGCTCATGAACCACTCTGAGGTTGACTGGTAGACCGTTGACACCCGTTCTTGAAGCAGTGACTTGCTGGTCTCTGTGCGCCTCGCAAGCCTCGCAGCCAAGAAACCTGCAAATTCAAATTTGCGCATGCCAAGTCCAACAACTCGAGTTTGTTCACGTCATCGTTCCTTGCCGCTTTGTGGACGGCGGTCTCTCCTCTCACTTCTCTGCGATCAAGAGCATCAGGATCTTGATACTTCTCCAAGTGGCCTGTGCAATGCCCATTTTCACATTCATGTCTATGGATGGATGGATACAGTATGTGGTGGCTCGTATCTTGAACTTGCAAATATATCCTCAAACATCATTCAACAAAAGAGGTGCTTTCCAGCCATTTGGAGGTGCTTTCCAGCCTTTAAGCTCGTAGTCCGCATGAACGCCTAGTTGGGCAGCAACCCTGAGGAAATCTTTGGCGCTCTCTGGGTCTTCGCAAAAGTTGCAGCCCAAGGTCGCAAAAATCATCTTGGGTTTCCCAAGAGCTTCCCATGAAGTGTTGCTCTCTGGGACCTTGTGTCCTCAATGGCAGAAGCGGCTGGACTAGAATCTGGCAAAAAATGCCATTGTCATTTTTTTCGAGGGTAGCAATGTTGCAGTGTGTTGAAATACACCCAGTATTCACAGTAGATTGATGCGGGCGTCCTATGGCTACTCGAATGGCAAAGTACGACACCCTCTCGCCGTTCTTGAATTTCATGTCTCGGACGTAATGCTTGAGGAAGGAAACTACATCAGGAGGCTCTGCCAGAAGCGATGTAGGAAGTGCGATTGGCTGTCCACCAAGACCGATGTGCAGCTCTACATAGTCAAGAAGCCCTAGCAGCCTGGAAGGATCGAGACTCTGGAGGTCACATTCGGAGTTCCCTTTCGTCAGATGCTCCAATATATGTGCCATCGGCAAAAAATAGCATGGTTTATGGCCATTTCATTATCAGGGATTCCTTAGAATGGGTATAGAAGTCCTGACGGACTGATGACCAGATGACCATCCCCCAATCTGGGTATGTAATCCAACTTTTGGCAAATATGGTTGTGACTCCCCCTTAATGATACCATAGGTCTTACCTCTTGCACTGAACTATCTTGAAAAAAAAATTTACCGTTGGGGCACGGGGGGGCCACTGTTGGGCCTTCGTAACTTCTGGGAGAGCTGCTGACTTGCCAATTTATGAGATCAACATAGATCAATTGATTCAACATATCTCTAAATAAAAGAGCACGGACTGACTTCAGTGCCGGGCGACTCCTCTGGGGCTCCAACTTCAGTGGCTAGGTCGAAAGGAGTCTTGCCCTCCGAATCCCTTTGGTCCAAGCGGGCATCGTTCTCTAGCAATGCCATCACCACCTCCACATGCCCTTCCACTGCATGGAAGTGCAAAGCTGTTCGTCCACGTGCATCTGCGAAGTCGACATCAGCTCCAGCCTTTGCCAATCTTCTGATGATCTCGGCAATGATATCTGGAGCTCTGAAACACTCTGGATAGTGTGCAAGAGCCGCAAACGCAGCATTTGCTGTGGAACCAAGATCATGGGCATAGCGAATGGGACTGGGCTTGCTACATAGATCAGCTCCCTCTTTGCACAGAAGTTTGATGATCGCTGGAGAGTCCAAAGTCACTGCATGACGAAGAGGTGTGAGGCTCCTAGGATTTGCTGACCGTGACTCAGGAAAAAACATATCCAAAAGATTCAAAAAGCGAAAAAAGTGTAGTTATCTGCAGCTGTATAGCATCTTGAGTGTTGTAATTGTCAAAATTGTTGTTGTTGGGAGGAGCAATGTATAGATGTACAAGCCATGGCTGCTTCATGTGAAAGGGTAAACGAGACGAAGCACGACCCGGGATACCCCTACGTAAGTGCGTAGTCAGAAATCTGTGCCAATTTGCGAGGGTGGAGAGTCAAAGGATGTAGAAGGTGTGTCCCCTTCCCACGTGCAAGGTGAAATTCTAAACTGCGTCCGCAACATCTACTTGCAAGGATTGGAAGGGGATGCCATCCCAATGGCTAGTCATCTAAGATCATCTAAGTGTTGCTATCCAAGGTTCCCATGCTGTGGATGCTGATATTCTTGATTTACGTCCACTCGGCTTCTGATCAACTCTTGCAGCTCCATGATATCATCGGATGAGGCTTTCTTCACGGCTTGGTGCAGCGCCAGCGCCTGGAACCAGGGCAGTGAAGCATTTTTCGGACACCGCGCGTGGGCATGCAACGATGCAACTTGGTTGTGGGGCAAACTTGGATACCAATCTTACCTGCAATGTTGTTGTTTCCAGATGAAGATGTCAAATGTATGCGGTCTTGAAAATTGTGACCCATGGTTCCTAGAACCGCCCTGCGGCTTGGGATGAACACAAAGGAAGATTAAGGCCACTCTAGATAGAGAAACAAGCAGATGTCCCCAAGTTTGAGGCTTGAGGTATTCAAATTGGTATTCAAGTGTTCCAAAAAAAACAAAAAGGAGAAAAAGGAGGCACCCTACACCCGAAAGTGACCAACGGAAGGTGCCTGTTGGAGCTTCTGGGACTTGTCTAACAGCTGAAGCAACGAGGTCGATTTGCTGAGATCTGTCTGGTTGGCGTCAATGAACGCCTTAAGGGTGCGGTAGAAATCTACAAAGCTTACGTCATTGGACTGCCAAACATCATGGAAGTACCACTCCACGCTGTTGGGCGGTCCGAATCTCTGCCGGTTGGAGTGAAACCTGGCATGGGAAAGGCCATCCCTTTGGGCTGTGGCCATCACGAGTTCCTTTTCGCTAACATCCGAAGCAAACAGGCGTGCAAGGGCATCCTGCTGGACGGCTGCAGTGATAACCTCTTGGTCTCTCTGGAGTTTCTCTGAAGCAAATTGCAGCGCAAGGCCCTTGTTTCGGACTGCTGCCATCACGACCTCTCTGTCGCTCTGCAGGTATTCACAAGCCAGTTGCAGCGCAAGGCCATCCTGCTGGACTGCTGCCATGACTGTTTCCCGGTGGCTTCCGAGAAACTGACTGGCAAATTCCAGCCTAAAGAGGGATCTGCACATAGTGACCAAGACAGTGCGATGCATCCCCTTGAACTGAACCAGTACATCTTCCACAAAGTGTGCAGCAGCGTTGCATCGCTCATCCGATGCACATTCTCCACCAGGGTTGTACTTCGCAGTCTCATAAATCTTTCGAGAAGTCAAAGCCAAAGATTGCTGGAGATCTTTCAGGTTAATCTCTGCATGCGCCGAAATGACTTTGGCCGGTCCCGTTCTCCTCTCCATCGCTTCGGGACCCTGAAATGCTTCCTGCAGTTGCTGCCTCTTCTTCTCTGATGTCTGGCCAACCAGGCAATAAAAAGTACGAATTCTATAGGACAATCTCTGCCCTTGAGAACCTGTACTAAGGCTCTCCAGCTCTCCCCATTGCTTCGCAAAGAGGTCGGTTGTGAAGTACATGCGATCCATGATGGCCGTGAAACTTTTGGACGGGCAAGGTTTCTTTGGAAGGCTTTTTCGCCCCGCTGACCCACCTGCCTTTCTGCCCTCAAACTTTTCCTCCTCCGCAACAGGTCATATTGTTCAGGTGTGAATGTGTCTGTCATGGTCATTCTCAGAAGAGCGACTGAAGGGGAATCACCGTCCTACCCATGGTCGGTCTCTGCTTGTCTGGAGCAATATTGAATTAAAGGCCTTTGCATCCCTGGGTTCCGGATATGCAAAGTTTCAGGATTCGAGGTTGCTTGGAATCTTGGAATGGGTGTGCAAGTTGCTAGGTTTAAAGCTTACTGCCTTCCAGACTTTTGACATCTTTTACAGGTCAATACACCTTCTTCTGCGGAAAAAGCTGAGAATTTGCTTGGTCTAGGGTCACATGTATGTTTCATGGGAAAGCTGGCTTCATGAGGCAAAGCATCGAGTAACACTCCTTGTTGAGGGGCTCCTCAACAGTCTTGCCTTTGCAGCGGGAGTCTTCCTGCGAAATGCAGACGCAGGGCAAGGATGATAGCAAGATTCCGCAAGTTGCAATCGTCAAGGCCATAAGGAAGTCCTGTCCAATAGGATCTTCCTCATCTATGCCCATAGTGGAAAATCCCCTGATATACTGTTTATACCAGTTGGTTTGGTAGCATGACACTCTGCATGACATCACATGTGCATAGAGTCCTTCAGCAGGTTGCTATGTGAGACACAGAAGCATTGGATTGCCCTTCGAGGAAACTATGCACTTGTCAGCTAGCCCCAGATTTACGATTTACCGTACCTTGAAACCTCAGGCATGTGTATGAGACACAAATCATTGCGAATCATTGCATACGAATCATTGCATGTGCGCCAAAGAGTCATAAAGTCCTGGATGTTCTGCTGAATGGAGGGAACATCCATCCTCAAATTCAGACGGAAATCCCTTGTGCTGTTTGTGATGGAATCAGGCAATATGGGGATGAAATGGGATGAAGATGTACTGCAAATATGTCGATTGGTCAAAAGACGGTCTTATCCTGTACATAATTACTTGTAGTTTAAAACAACAAAAAACACACAAACACACACACACCAACAATCAGCCAGGGAGAGTGGTTGGTCGCGCTTGCTAACTGCCCCTGGGTTCGCTGCAAGCCCTGTGCAAAGAAAATTTGCTGGTTTCATCTCCGAAGAAACATAAGAAACAATACATGGGTTGGCACAATCCGCATCAACCCTTTCAGTACAGCCATGTATAATGCTTTATAGAACCATCAACCAACGGTTGTGTCAACCAGGCATGAATGCCAAGGTGTAGTCTGAATAGCTCGCCATATCAAGAAAGAACTCCAATGCCAATGTGATGTGGTTTGCAATCACTCTAACATTGCAAAAAAATGAATATGTTTTACTAGGGGTTTACCACATTTCTTCAGACTTTTCAATTTTCCCTCTCAAGTTTGTTCCCTTGACTAAGTTGACATCCTCTGGTTGCTCCCAAACGCATCCAAGATTCCCAGGGGTGGAAAACAACTTGTTCTCTCCGGCAGCTGGCTTCTCCTGGATTGAGGCAACACAAATGCGCTTAGGTGTGGCTGCTTAAATCCTGGAGGAGCAACATATCTTGTCTTGGGCAGGGCATTGCACATATCAGCTCACTCACCTCTTTCAACATACTGCTACCTATCGTACACCATGAATTAGAAGCCCTGGTCACTGGTTAGTCACAATCCTTTCAAGGGGCTGCAGATTTGTTAAATGTTTTCAGGTTCCAGCAGGGTCTGGAGAACTTTGACGTGCAAAGTTTCACGGTTTTGGACCAGTAATTGAAGTTTTTCACCTGTTGTCAGGTTCATCAAATTTCATGCAAACCACTGGAAATCGTTTTGCGGGTTGTGATGTTCGGCTCACATGTTCCACATATCTACAGCCCAATCAGGCGGTTTGGATGGCAGTTTCTCCACCCAAGGCCTTGCAGAGGAGGCTACTAGCCTCAGTATTGGTCATGTTGATGGATGTTGATGGGGATATCTGGGACCCACAGCTGGACTTGGTAATGACTCAACTGCTTTGTTCGAGGTCCTTGAGCCTCGTCTCATAATTTTGGCTGCTCTCGGACTATTCATGGGGGTTATAATCAGAACGAATGTGCATATTGGGCTATGAAGACACGCCATGAATGACGCACGATGCACAACCTACACCAAACTGGGTTTGAGCAAATTTGCACTATCATGGAATTGCAAACGCTCTTGGCTCTTGGTGATGTCAATGTTCTGTCTTCTTCAATTAATAAGACGGCTTCTGGGTTGAGGTCCCATATTATGGTTCCAAAAAAGCACTTTCACTGAATCTCAGCCATGAGGCCTGGTCTTGCTGCGCGGAAGCCATGGTCTGATGGGCACACAAAATTGGGAACTTCAAGCTGGCCAGACAGGGCAAAGACTGATCTGTTTGGTAACCTGGTACATCTGCGAATTTCCCCAGTGGCATTCGACTCTAGTAGACATGCTTGCAACAGTGATGGGTTGCAGATTGCTACATGTTAGTTTCAATTGTCTACTTTGAACTTACTTTAAAGAGACTCAAAGCCTATCTCACACTGTAGCACCTGTGACACTGTGGCAGCTCTGTTGCATGGCAAGAGTTCATGGATAGTCGGGAACTTCGCTTGTTAATTTGCTGAGCCAGGCTTCCGAAGATGGCGGATGCAAACGACCAAAAACCTACGATCAAAACCAGTGCGTCAAAGAGTGATACGGATTTAGCATTTTGAAACTTGATGTTTGCATGCGTGATACAGCACGCAAAACCGCGAAGTGCTCTTCCATAGCCATTCGGTTGCCATGTTATCAACTGAAAGTGTCTGATAGTGTCTGTCTTTGCATACTGTGTTGTGACATTATCATAGATTCCAATCGTCGTTAACTTGATAGCAACGCGAGTACCTAGTATGGAAAAGAAGCACGCATGAAAAGAAGTGGCAGCTATCCCCGGTGCAGAACTGTTTTCAGAATCCTCACCCGGTCACCAGTCTCTGTGACTGCCCTTCAACGCTTGAGCACTTTCATAGTCGAGACCGGACCTATGTCATCGCAAAACATCGTAAAATATCGGAACAGTCTCTGGAGGCGAACTTCTTCCATCTCCAACTCCCCAATCTGGGTCTGCGCGAACTTCGACAAAAAGTGTAGCACTGGTTTTTGAACATAGGTGAAAAAAACGAACTCCACGATGACCTCTGGCCTTTCTTTGAATGCTTTGAGGATTCCTGCCACTGACTTCGGCATCACAACTCACATCAAAAGCACGGTCATTCCATTCTTCAAAACGATTCCAACAAAGAGAATTTAAAAAACAACAAAATCATACAAAATCCTCTATATAATACCCTGAGAGCGATTTTAATACCGTAAGAATGTAAGAATGTGCCGAGAGTTGAGACTTGAGAGCAATAGGCACAAAAACAATCAAAAACATCTGCCCTGCGGAGGAAAGCCAGGTCTCCTACTTTTTCTTGTGCTCATAAGGTTATTCGTCATCTGTATCGAGATGCTGGCCGCGATAGCTCTTCCGGCTCAGAATCATTGGATATGCTCGTGTCTTTTAGTTTTGAACTCGTCCCAAACGAAGATGAAAGTCAATAGGATCACCATCCCCAGTAGTATGGAAAAGAAAACAAATAAAACAATGCAACAGAAATGAAAGAATCAGCACCAGTCCTGAGAACATGCTACAGCTGTCTTTGCTTGCCGGGCCACGCTCCTGTTCGAGCGTGGCCCGGCACTGTCACTCGCCTCTCCCAGCATATCCATTGGGCCACCATTCTTTTCCCGCACTGTCTGGTTCAGCGACTGGAGCAGATCTCATGAGACGATTCAAAGCTTCCAAAATGTCCAAATAGTTTGGATGAAGCCACTTACATGTGTCCTTTTTGACACAAGTTCCTGTCACGTGATGCAAGCAAATTGTTCTTTGGATCCATAAGTGGTAATAGGTGATACCATCTGGCGTCCAAGGCAAGTATTTCGCCACGCAATCTTGAGGTCTCCCTGACACGTATTCCGCCTGGCGAGGAAACCAAATAGCTGCATCACAAATGGGACCAAACACCCTTTCTGTTGTGCAGGTGAAAACAAAGTTGGTCATGTCTAAAGCTGGAGGCTACGCATATATGCTTCAGGAATGAATTGAAATCTAACTGAAACATACTGAAACCATTTCAGAGGTGGGGCCAGGCCACACTTTTGAACACTTCGATGCTCGTTGCCAGTATTGACGAACCTATTGCTGGCTTATATCCCCACTGTTGTTATTTAATACCCCCATGGTGCGCCAAGTTGCAAAGATACTTCGATCATCTGCGAGGCCAACCTTGATTGAATCCGTTCGGACAACCGACGCAACCGAGGTGTCTGACGAGCTCGTACTGGATCCCACCTGATATGACCTCGATCGCATCAGCATCAGGCGGGCCCTGAACATGGAGGATTCAGAAAGAAACATTTGGAGTATGTGCTCAAATGATCTCAAATGTACATTCAACAGTTGCACACTTCAACATCTTTTGGGATGGAACTTAGGATCCTCTGCAGATCCTTAGGGATAATCTTGCTTTGGCTCAAGACTTGGGTGCCAGTTTGTAACAATGAGACTGAACGTTGCCATTTTGAATGTTGAAACCGCCCTATTTTTGGAGTGTTCATTTCTGAGAAAGTCCCATCTAGTTGACCAAGAAGGTTTGTCAAGGTTCCCAACTAACATGGTAACATATCGTAACATTTTTCATGGCCCAGCTTTCTCACAGTGAAACTAGTGAATAGCAAACATTGCGCAATCCCCCCATTTTAAGAAAGGGCCGGAGCTGCACAGAGGGGGAAGTCACTCCAAGTTTTTGGGTGGTTGGGCAGATATAGGTGTTTGTTGTCAAGATCCAACTCATCTGTGTCGTGGTCAAAAGATGGTGTATGACTTATGGTCATCCCACCATCACTAGTTTTTTTTGCAATAGATATATCATGATATTAATGTATATCAATGTATATCAAATCCAAAGGATTGATGACTCTGATGACCATCCCCCAATTTGGGCCTGGGTCTATAACATTCGCAAATCTCTAATGCTCATGGGGAGCCTCAAGTTGTGTCTTGCCTTTTGTTGATGGGAAGAAAGTCTCACGGGATCTAGTTTCGATCTCGTTTTTTTCAGCATCGGACCTCAGAAAATATCGCCCAACAATGCAAAAAACACAAATTTTACTATGGTGCAACTTGCGTTCCGTTCTGAATCGTTCTGAGCTTATTTTCCAAAGTTCGAAGCAACAAACCGTCGGCGTGTCAGCGCGGATTTTTGTGGTGTGACCTTTTGGCCTTTTGGACATGGGGTGCAAAGGTCCATGGAGACCCTGCACTGTTGCTGTGACATCATCGTACTTGATCTGTGTTCTGCAGTGTTCTGCAGTGTTCCTGAGCTTATGCCTGCCTTATCCAGCCTTCTTTTAGAAATGCCAGGCTGGGAAGCTGCAAATAGCTGCAATCCCCCACAGCGCTCATTTTGAAGAGCACACCAACGCAAAGCAAACTAAAAGCGCAAAAGCAAACACAAACCAGGAGCGCAAAAACAAACGCGAATGCAGAGAAAACGAGAAACGGATTGACAGCTAACAAACATAAGTGAAAGACTGAGATAGGCATCATGTTCGTTTTCCTGGATTTGACGTCATGATTTATTTTCTCTTCAGATTTTGCGCTTTGTTGCCTGCAATCACCATCAATGTTCTCTATTTACGCAGACTATGAGGGTACGTACAGCCAGTGTACCTTTGAGGGGACCATGTCGTTTTACCAGGTTTCATGCACTTTCAATCGTGACCCTTCTTGACTAAAGTGGCATTGAGATTCAGTAGTTCAGTTTAAGCATGGCTATGCAATTTCAGCCAGAGTGGCTCCACTGTGTCTGGTAAGGAAGCAGTTGAAGCTGTCTCATCGTCCAAGGTCATTTTCGATGCACTCAACCCTGGTGGCTTCACGAGCTCCTCTATGCCGTGCGTGGCATGAATGATTTCCCTGCAAGCAGCCAGGTAGTCGGAGTCGTTGTTGCCTGGGAGTAGCACCATTTCGACTGCAGCATCAACAATAACGCCGAAGACCTTTGAAACTTTGTCTTCTTCAAGGTCCTTCAATCGCTCACCAACAGGAGCTCGGTACTGATCAAGGATCTTCTGAGCAAGCTGCCGAATTGACATTGTCTCTAGCAACACCTTGTCAATATCGTAAGTCTCCTTATACCCATATCCGTCAACTTGCGATTCACACTCCAGTGCAATTTTACGAATCTTTCTAAAGGTCTGGATGATGGAGTCCTGCTCAGACTTTCTCGCACCTTTCGTTGCCCAAATGAAGTCAAGCAACAGATCTTCCATTGCAAAGGTGTGCCTGATGATATCATTGCAAGCAGTCTCGAAGGTGTAACTATGTGTGCCGGCCACCATAAATCCAGCCTGACCTGCAATGTCCATGCAAATGTCAGTAGACCCTCCGAAAAAAACAGCTCGAGTGACCTCAGGCTTTGAGTAGATAGTCTGGGGATTCCGGGCTTCCAAATCTGCGGCAGGTTGGGCACCATGAACCTTCAGAATCTTCGTGGCAAGCTGCCGAATCAAGCTTGCCTCTGACAAGACGAAGCTATGAAAATCGAAGTCATGTTGCGGGTTTGCGTCTGCAGTATCTGCACATTCATCCTCAAACATATCACCAAGATCAAGCGCAGAGACATTGATTCGTTTGAAGTAATCCTTGATGACGATCATCCGTTTCGGAATCTCTGCAGCTTTCTGACTTGCAAAAATCATGCGCGTGCAAGCTGCAGCCCAAGTGGTATGAAGGTCTGGGTTAGTTGCGAGATCCGGCTTCCTCATGTCCTCTGCATCCGCACATATCTGCCCGAAAATGTCGTAAACACTACCTTGCGCTTTGTCCTGGCTTCTGAGAGAAACTGAATGAACCCCTGTAAATGTAATTTGTCCAGGAGGGCTCAGCAGTTCACCAAGTCCCGTTGATGAGCATACCCTGCAACATTTTTAGGCTACTATTCAACTTGAAAGAATATCATTCCTGATTTCCTGATTTCCTCCTTCCCAAATTCAAAATTTCTTACCCGAAGCAGTAATGCTGTCGAGAGTTGTCGAGCAAATCTTACATCCTAAGCAAGTCAAGACCACGGCTACTGGTTTCTCAATTTCAATCAATGGATCTACTTCGGAAAAGTCAAGTCAAAACCCCAGCTGCTGAAACCAGCTGTCAATGGTCCTCACTTTCTGCATGTTCACTGGTAGGTTTCTGCAGCTTGGAGAGGATCTCTTGCGCAATCTTATCAATCTGCGACGTAGCTTCGAGCATTGCTTCTGCATCTCTGGTGAGAGCAGCCTGCGACATAGCTTCGAGCATTGCTTCTGCATCTCTGGTGAGAGCAGCCTGCGACGTAGCTTCGAGCATTGCTTCTGCATCTCTGGTGAGAGCAGCCAGGCCTTCGTCTTTGAAACTCGCAAGGTCCCTGATGGCCTTGAACTTGTTTGCAATCCTTGGTTCACGACCATTCTGGGGGTGAGCAGTGTCGACCCACATCTCGAGTTTTGAAAAATTTACAACAATGTGCAGAATTGTTGATGCTACTTTGAATGCCCATGAATCTGCGTGTTCAGATCTAGAACCAGTAATTCACAAAGGCTGTTGGCTGCAGTTGCTGCTACCACCCCAACTGTAAGCAAGGTCCCCTCTGTAAAAACAATGCTTCTGCCCTCACCCTCGTCTCAGAAGCACCAATCCACTGAGGGAGCAATGACAAATGGCATTCGGTCCTGACTACTATATGTGGGGGAGCCTGGCAGCCTGAAAGCATGGCGTATTAGATATCATTCAGACTTGTTTAAGGCCCAAACCCCCAACTTAGTTTTATGGTCAGGTCTACAAACGTTCAAACATGCATGTATGTGTATATACACATAAAATATTTATAATTAGTAGAATCACCTAGAAAATTCAACCATATAAACCAGTTAATGCATGGGGTGATGTTCAGTGACAAAGAAAATTCATGAGCAAAAATGTCACCAGAAGAACATGTTTGGTTTTTTCAACGTTGTCGGGAGCAGCCCTTTCTGATCCCACCAAGGGCGGAAAAAAAAAGCAGCCCAGGAACCCGAATGCTCACATGTATGTTAATGGTACAGATGTCGAAACACATGGACATGCAGTCACGCAGAACACTTTTCTGCAATAGTTAAGCTGAACAGTCTTGTACATATTTCCCCTGTTACCAGTCCGCAGTGTGGAGTGGAAAGTGTAGAGTGTGTAAAGTGTGGAGTGTAAAGTGTAGTGTGTGGAGCGTGGAGTGTCAAGTGTGGAGTGAGGAGTGAGGAGTGAAAAATGTAAAGTGTAGAGTGTGGAGTTGAAAGTGGAGAGTGTGGAGTGTGGAGTAAGGAGTGTGGAGTGGGGAGTGTAGAGTGTGTAGAGTGTGGAGTGTGGAGTGTAGAGTGTAAAGTGTAGAGTGTAAAGTGTAGAGTGTGGAGTGTAAAGTGTGGAGTGTGGAGTGTAAAGTGTGGAGTGAGGAGTGAGGAGTGTAAAGTGCAAAGTGTGGAGTGTAAAGTGTGGAGTGTAAAGTGTAGCGTGTGTAGCGTGTGTAGCGAGTGTAGCGAGTGTAGCGAGTGTAGCGAGTGTAGCGAGTGTAGCGAGTGTAGCGAGTGTAGCGAGTGTAGCGAATGTAGCGAGTGTAAAGTGTAGCGAGTGTGGAGTGTAAAGTGTAGAGTGTGGAGTGTGGAGTGTGGAGTGTACAGTAAGGAGTGTGGAGTGTAAAGTGTGGAGTGGGGAGTGTAGAGTGTGTAAAGTGTAGAGTGTGGAGTGTGGAGTGTAGAGTGTAAAGTGTAGAGTGTAAAGTGTAGAGTGTGGAGTGTGGAGTGTAAAGTGTAGTGTGGAGTGTGAAGTGTGAAGCGGAAAGTATAGAGTGTGGAGTGTGGAGTGTAAACTAAGGAGTGTGGAGTGCAAAGTGTGGAGTGTGGAGTGTGTAAAGTGTAGAGTGTGGAGTGTGGAGTGTAGAGTGTAAAGTGTAGAGTGTAAAGTGTAGAGTGTGGAGTGTGGACTGTAAAGTGTAGAGTGTGGAGTGTGAAGTGTGAAGCGGAAAGTGTAGAGTGTGGAGTGTGGAGTGTAAAGTGTGGAGTGCGGAGTGTGGAGTGAGGAGTGAGGAGTGTGGTGCGTGTAGAATGTAGAGTGTGGTGGAGTTCAGTGTGTGGAGTGTAGTGTGTGGAGTGTGTGGAGTGCGGAGTGTAGCGTAAAGTGTGGAGTGTGGAGTGTAAAGTGTGGAGTCTGGAGTGTAGAGTGTGGAGTGTAAAGTGTAGAGTGTAGAGTGTGGAGTGTAAAGTGTAGAGCATGGAGTGTAAAGTGAGGAGTGTAAAGTTGAAAGCTTGGAGTGTAAAGTGTATAGTGTCGAGTTTAGAGTGTAAAGTGTAGAGTGTAAAGTGTAGAGTGTGGAGCGTAAAGTGTCGAGTGCGGAGTGTAAAGTGTGGAGAGAGGAGTGTAAAGTGTGGAGTGTGCAGTGTACAGTGTGGAGTGTGGAGTGTAAAGTGCAAAGTGTAAAGTGCAAAGCGTAAAGTGTGGAGTGTAAAGTGCAGAGTGAAGAGTCTGAAGTGTAAATTGTGGAGTGTGGAGTGCAAAGTGGAAAGCGTGGAGTGAGGAGTGTGGAGTGTGGAGTGTAGAGTGTGGAGTGTAGAGTGTGGAGTGTAGAGTGTGGAGTGTAGAGTGTGGAGTATAGAGTGTGGAGTGTGGAGTGTGGAGTGTAAAGCGTAGAGTGTAAAGTGTGGAGTGCAAAGTGAAAAGTGTGGAGTGCAAAGTGTGAAGTGTGGAGTGTAAAGTGTGGAGTGAGGAGTCTAAAGTGTAAATTGTTGAGTGTGGAGTGTGGAGTGTAAAGTGTAGAGTGTGGAGTGGAAAGTGTAGTGTGGAGTGTGGAGTGTAAAGTGAGGAGTGTGGATTGTAAAGTGTGGAGTGAGAAGTGTGGAGTGTGTAAAGTGTAGAGTGTGGTGGAGTGTGGAGTGTGGAGTGTAAAGTGTAGAGCGCAAAGTGTGGAGTGCATTGTTGCGCCAGCCACACAAAAGAACTTTCGACACGTTATCAAACAGGTTGGAATGTCACAAAGCGCTGCGCCTGCCACGCAAAACGATATGACAACCTGCTTGGAAACCTTCGAAAAGGAGAGGTCTTGCAGCTTCCCCCATAGACACGGCGACACCAAAGGAAAACCAGAAACTCGAGACAAGACACGTGGGAGCATCAAAACGAACATTTCGTGCGAGACATCCTCCAATTTTGACACTTTCGACACGTTATCAAACAGGTTGGAATGTCACAAAGCGCTGCGCCTGCCACGCAAAACGATATGACAACCTGCCTGGAAACCTTCGAAAAGGAGAGGTCTTGCAGCTTCCCCCATAGACACGGCGACGCCACAGGAAAACCAGAGACTCGAGACAAGACACGTGGGAGCATCAAAATGAGCATTTCGTGCGAGACATCCTCCAATTTTGACACTTTCGACACGTTATCAAACAGGTTGGAATGTCACAAAGCGCCGCGTGTGCCACGCAAAACGATATGACAACCTGCTTGGAAACCTTCGAAAAGGAGAGGTCTTGCAGCTTCCCCCATAGACACGGCGATGCCACAGGAAAACCAGAGACTCGAGACAAGACACGTGGGAGCATCAAAATGAGCATTTCGTGCGAGACATCCTCCAATTTTGACACTTTGTAGCTTCAAAATCGATGTTTTCCTACGATTTTTCTTGAGAACCTGAAAATTTACAACCTCAAAATCGATGTTTCGCGCGAGGCTTCCGTCAATTTTCATCACATCTCACAAAATGCCACGCCTGCCACGGAATCTGCACACTCTCGCCACTTGACGCAGCCCTGCCAATGCGTTTTGAAAAACACGCAACACGACACGTCTAAAGTGCTGCGCCTGCCACGCAAAATGACGATGGCACGTCCAAAGTGTTGCGCCTGCCACGAAAACTGCAACCCATCTTCTGAAAACGTCGCAAAAATATTGCCCCTGCCACGCAAAACGACCTTCGACACGTTACAAAACACGTCTGAATGTCACGAAGTCCCACGCCTGCCATGAGGAACGAAGCAACGCGACGTTTGAAACCTCCAAAAATGACCCCTTCAATCACGCGGACGGTTGCGAACGGTTGCGGACGGTTGCGGGCGGTTGCGGACGGTTGCGAACGTAGACGGTTGCGGACGTTTGTGAACGTAAACGCAACGTCGAGCGAACACACCCTCAGCCCCCAGACCCCCAGAGTGAAACGGGAACCCATGCTACGCATTCGGGAATAAATTTTTGAGTATCGACAAAACACAATTTGCATCACCTTTATACGCAGAGTCTTCAAGACACCTGGTACAGAAGGGCAACATTTAGTACCAAAAATTACAAGGCACATTTGAATGAACATCCACCGTTTCTCCACCAAGTTCCACCATTGTGTTGGATGGCGGCTAAAATTAGAGGGTGCCTAGTTTTGTTTCGTGCTTTTTTCTGGTCTGACGCCGTTCTCCTTGCTATTTGCAGCATCTTGGACAGGGTTTGCAATATCTGAGATCTAAAATCTCCTCACAGTGTTCTAGCATTTAGTGAGCCTGAATCTCTCATTTTCAGTATTGTGTAATGTTTGAAAATGGAGCATTTTGCAGCTGGAACTTGTCATGGCCGGTGTTTGAAGGATTAGATTTCTGCTCCTGGTTTGGCTGTTTGATGTTGGGAATACTGTAGTTGCAGCATATTGGAAATTGACTCTTATTCATGGTTGTTGCAGCATGCTTTCATGGCAGTACTGTCGTGGGGCAGCATCTTCTTGTGATGCTTTTTGTCTTTCCTGTCCTTGTGATCCTAGTCCTTTAAGCTTTGTTGTTCTTGCTGTTCTTGCTGCTGCAGTTGCTTGTTGTCCATGTTGCTTTTGCGTTGTTGTGAGCCACGATGAAGCCAAGCAACACACCTAAAGCAGCATTCGGAGCCTGCATCATTTCAATGCTATTTGCAGCAATTTGGAGCTTGAAAATCTTGAATCTGTTGTTTCTATCTTATGTTCTTTGCCTTGTTTTACCAGTATGATTGGGGTTTATCAGATTATCCATCAACAACTCTCTACAACTTGTATTTGGGCTCATGTTGATGCTTGATGGGGGTTGTTCAATTAGACTTTTGTGCTTTTTTGCAGGGCAAAAAATATTTTTTCAGCTAGCCTTTGTCAGTTGCATGCTATTTGGGGAGGATGCAGTGCCGAAGCATGTGTTCTGTCTTTTGGCATTGCTTTCCCACTGCTTTTGCTGTGTGATGTTGGATTTTGTCTTTCTGGGCATTATGTTTTACTTCTGACCGGAGTTTCCCTCGTTGTTTGCAGCAAAGTGAAGGTTGAATCTCTGATTTGAACTGTCGCATTTTGATGCACTGTGTACTAATTAAAGTGTCTTGCTGTACTCCGTGTTGTCTTCACCATAGTTCCAGCATATCGCCAAGAAACCACAAAGCCAAAGAGGTCCAAAAAAACAACAAATTAAGAAGGCAAACAGCCAAACAGCCACAAAAGCCAAGAAGCCAACAGCCGCAAAAGCATACAAAAGCCGCCAAAGCCAAGAAGCTATGAAGCTATGAAGTTATCAAGCTATGAAGCTATGAAGCCACAGCAGCAGACTCAAACAGCAAACAAACAATAAACGCAAAAATGGCCCTCCCAAAATCGCTTGTCGCAAGCAGCAGGAATCCCATGGGGCGTTATGGAGCTCTCCCAGGGTCACGGTAGACAGTTCGACTTCCGCCAAGTTCAACACTTTCCTTTCAAAATCAATCCTGAAATATTTTCTGAGGAAAACAACATGACAAAATTCAAAACAAACTACCAACATGCACCTTTTGTGCCGTGGTCCAGCCAAAAAATAATGGTTTGGAAAACCTGAGATTCTTGTGAAATGACTACGTTATAGTATGTTATACTTATTTCATATTTGAGTGGATGTGCAACACGGCTCGCGAAATCGAAGCAGCCACTCAGCCACTCTGCCACTCTGCCAGAGTGGCTGCCGCAGCCGCTCAGCCACTCAGCCACTTTGGCAGAGAGGCTGAGTGGTTGAGTGGCTGCGTCAGGGTGGCTGGAGCAGCCACCACTCAGTCACTCGGAGTGGCTGAGTGACTCCCATCAAAGCGGCTGAGTGGCTGAGTGGCTGAGTGGCCGGGGTGGATGACAAACTTCCTTCCACTAGTGGCGACTTAGCTGTATGGAAGAGTTTTTCGATACATACGTAACTTAAGCCCTGTAAAGTTTTTCACTACAAGCATTGTCTGTGGCGTGGCGGCGTCTGAATTTGTATTGGCGGCATCTGAATTTACATTCTCTGCTGGCTCCGTTTCGGGATGATGTTACTTATTTGTAGGTAGTGTTTCAAGGCGCTACGGACCAAACTACATTCGAATTCTACCATTTTCTTTTGAATGGTTTAGACCAATACAACGAAATATATATATATATATATGTATATACATATTTATACACGTTATATACGTTGAACTCAAAATCATCATAATTGATCTTTCGGTCAATGTGATGCCGACAATGCTTTGCACAAGGAATTCATTTGCTGAGAAGGCCACTGCTTTTACTTTTATCCTTTCGCCCGTCATTGCATGCCTTGCGCGCTGCTGTCTTCAGCGCTGTGTGTGGCAGCGCCTGTGGTGGAAGGCCATGAGTGTTCGACGATTAATGAGGCGGATTTTGGAGCCCATCAATCCAAAAGAAAGCAAAACAGGGTGTTAGTCACGTAGTTTTGCTAAAAGAAGATGTGACACATCATGCCTTGACGCACGTAGTTGCAAACTTCTTGAATCAGCCGTCAGCCACAGCAATTCTCCAATGCAGGCACATCCAATTTCTCCAGCAGCGCGCAAGGCATGCAATGACGGGCGAAAGGACAAAAGTAAAAGCAGTGGCCTTCTCAGCAAATGAATTCCTTGTGCAAAGCATTGTCGGCATCACATTGACCGAAAGATCAATTTTGATGATTTTGAGTTCAACGTATATAACGTGTATAAATATATATATTTCGTTGTATTGGTCTAAACCATTCAAAAGAAAATGGTAGAATTCGAATGTAGTTTGGTCCGTAGCGCCTTGAAACACTACCTACAAATAAGTAACATCATCCCGAAACGGAGCCAGCAAAGAATGTAAATTCAGATGCCGCCAATACAAATTCAGACGCCGCCACGCCACAGACAATGCTTGTAGTGAAAAACTTTACAGGGCTTAAGTTACGTATGTACCGAAAAACTCTTCCATACAGCTAAGTCACCACTAGTGGAAGGAAGTTTGTCATCCACCCCGGCCACTCAGCCACTCAGCCGCTCTGGTGGGAGTGTCTGGACCAGCCACTCAGCCAGTCAGCCACTCTGAGTGACTGAGTGGCTGAGTGGCTCCGTCAGCCACTCTGGCAGAGTGGCTGGGTGGCTGAGTGGCTGGGGTGAAAATTTCCGCCATTGCGCGCTCAATCTAATATTTTTGCGTATTGATGGCTCACTGGGATTATGTAGGAGCCAGTCTGAGGCAATGCCACTGAGCAATTCCGAGCATCTGTGCCAGCGCGCGCACTTGGTCCACTAGATTCGAGGTGAGTCTGAGGCTGGGGTGTTTCTTGTCAGCAAAGAGCGACTCCTTCATCCGCAAGGACTGTTCCAAAAACTTTTCTGCTTGCTCGAAATCGCCTGCCCGCTGATTTGCTTTTCCAAGCGAGTGCAATACATCGGCAACATTAGGATGGTCCTTTTCACCATACAAGGAGCGATTTACTTCTGCTGACTCCTGCAATTTTTCCAGTGCTTGAGCAACATCCCCAGTCTGGGCCATGACATCCCCGAGTTTCCGCAAAGTGATTGCAACTCCGGCATGGTTGCGGTCACCATGTAAGGACCGCTGCATCTTCAAGGACTCTTGCAAAAACTCAATGCCTTGCTTGGAATCTCCCCTGAGAATAGCTACATCTCCCAGCTTGTGCAAGGTGATTGCAATTCCAAGGTGATCACAATCTCCGTGAAGGGACCTCTGCATCCGCAAGGATTCTTGAAAGAATTGCATGCCTTGCTTGAGATCTCCACTCTGCGCAGTCAAATCCCCAAGTTTGTGCAAGGTGGTTGCGATTCCCGGATGGTCACGCTCACCATGCTCGGACCGCTGCACCTGCAAGGATTCTTGCAAGAATTTGATGGCCTGCTTGAGATCTCCACTGCGTGAATTCAGATCCCCAAGTTTCTGCAAAGTGGCTGCAATGCCGGGATGGGCACGGTCACCATGCAAGGACCGCTGCATCCGCAAGGACTCTTGCAAAAACTGAATGCCCTGCTTGGTATCTCCACCCTGCGCAGTTAGATCCCCCAGTTTCTGCAAAGTGGCTGCAGTGCTGGGATGGGCACGGTCACCATACAGGGACCGCTGCATCCGCAAGGACTCCTGCAAAAGCACAATGCCCTGCTTGGGATCTCCATTTTGCGCAGTTAGATCCCCCAGCTTCTGCAAAGTGGCTGCAATGCCACGATGGTCACAGTCACCATGCAGGGACCGCTGCACGTTCAAGGATTCTTGCAAGAACCTAATGCCCCCTTTGAGATCGCCAGTTTGTTGACTCAACTCGCCCAATGAATGCAACATTTCTGCGACCTTGTGATCATCTTTGTCACTAATGCCAGAGCGAGTCACAGTCAAGGCCTCGTTGAAGTACTCCTTTGCTTTCTTGAGGTCTCCTTCTTGCTGACTCAGCTCTCCCAATGAACGCAATGTGAGACCAATGTCAGGATGATTGCCGTCCTGGCCCTGGCGCAGCATGTTGGTTTCCGTACTTCCACCTGAGCCGTGACAGGTTGACCAATGTAATGTCTGGGGTCTCCGTGACAAAATCCAATATGAATGTTGGCGCATGTGCGTGTGAACCCTTCTAGCGCAGGGAATGGTGCCGATAATCGTTTGCTGCGACGCCAACAGTGCTGCATGTAATTCAATGCAAGGGGGGGCCAGAGGATTGAGTGAAGCTGGCACCAACGAAGACCTTCACTCCTTCCTGTGATATGAAAACGGGACGTCATTTTCACGTACCTGCTGGCTTAGATATGATCACCTTTTTTTTCCTCGAGGCTGTTTCAGGTACAAATCACAAATCGGTTGATGAAGCTGTTGTTTCTTCATACCATTGCGGGCCTCACCCACGTGGATTTAACTTCGAACCTCACCAGTTTGGATTTAACCTCAGAACTCACAACCAGACCTGTGTGTGTGGGCGAGTGTGTGTGTGTGCGTGTAACAACTGTATAGATGTAAAACTTCTCCCTTCAATACTTTTTTACTCGCAGAGGGCACAGGTGTGACTCTGGTTCCTGTGCCAACGAAGACGGCCAGAAGTCACAGTGATATATCAAAGGGAGACGTCCCTTTGACGTACCTGCAGTGTTCTATCCATTTGTTGTCGATCGTCATGGCATGGGGCCAAGCCGAGAACCCCAACCACAACGATTTTATTTCTACACGGTTGCCACAATCTGGTATTCACTTTATCTCGCTGACATGGCAAAGGGCTGAGCCGAGAACCTTTACAGCATAGATTTCGCGGGACTATTGGTTTTGGGATCTACTTGCAGTTGTTTCTGGTCGCGATTGTCTTTTTCGGAATTATTCCCATTATTCGGATATTACCTCGAGGAGATCTACTTTAGGTCATTGGAGCAAACCCAAGTGCATGTGAGGGGATTCAGTTCCCAACGGATCACTTTACTGATCCATTTTTTGTCAGTGTGTGTGTGTGGGTGTGGATGGATGGGTGTGGGGGGGTGGCGTCAAGAGCAAGAAACATATGTTGGGGTTGGGTGGAGAAAGCCGCGGGGATATAGTGAGGGCAGGGGTGGTCAGGTGAATGGGTAATACCGCATATCGTTTACTAGTGTATGAGGCAAACTGCAAACTGCTTCTTTGCGCGTTTTGCGCCAGTCGTAGCCAAAATTTTGCCGAAAACCGCGCTGCGCCTCATTTTACGTGCTTGTCCCCGCCACGGGGGCAACCGCTGTACCAAAACACTATAATCAGACTTACTCCGGTGTCCAAGTTTTAACTATTCACTAGCAGGGTGCAACAGAGTCGCTGCATGGCTGTCGCCAACGAAGCTCCATGCAGTAGACTAGGATATGGAGTCTGATCAAAAGTACCTGCAGTTTTTCGTCATTTCGTTCCGTGAACGACTGTTTTTATTCAGTGTGTACAGACCAGAATCCGTTTCAGCAGTTTCTTCGAACAGAGTTTAACACAGCAGTTTCAATTTTCTTTTGTGCTGAAAAAGGCCTAAAACTGGAATCTCCAGATCCCTTGATGGGAAACAAAGTGACTCATAGACGACAAACGGTCTGTCAAGTGTGTTAATCTCCTGCATGGAAGTCCCTATCAGGTGCAATCAAACATGTACAATCAAAATGATACCAGCGTGGACCCCCCAAGCTGAAAATTGAAGTCCTTGTCCAAGGCGCAAACACCGACATACCAATCTGTTCCTTTTGGACATAAGAAACCACAAAAAACACATTGGGGATTTAGCGCCCTGTTCGCCTGAAACAATCTCATCCAGGTTTGAACTCTCGGCTTCCACCCGATCTGATTGCTCGCTGCAACCAGGGTGAGATGCGCCTGTCTGCTGGGTAAATGCATCAGACTCAGCACGAACTAAAGGGTCAACAACTGCTGAATCGGGATCTATGCCTGAAACCACTCCCGTGGACAGAGATGGCTTCAGTAGCTCTTCGAGTCTGCGAGTGGCGGCAATGATTTTTCTGCAATTCATAGCACTGTTTACAGTGCCGTCTCCCGACTCTGCCAACACCTGCTGCGCCATGTTCTTGATCACGACGAAGCAGTCAGAGACTCCTGTGCTGCTCATCTCCACCACTTCGGAGGTGTGCAAGGGAGCTTTGAGGATACCAAGGATCTCCTTTGCCTTCTCTCGAATCTCTTTGGAGCAATCCCACCCTGTGGATTCTAAGGCTTCACTTCCTTGGGGCCCCACTTCTACGGATGCCAACTCCACAATCTTTCGAAACAAATCGTTGACATTGGAGTTGTCCATCGGTCAAAACTTCAGGGCAGCCTGACTGCCAAGGAGAATAGATGGTTTGGCGGACTCAGACTCTAGTTCCAAGCCGTCAGAGATCATCAATCAACATTTAATCAAAATTTGGAACAGGTGTGATTCCAGGGGCATATGTGAAGTGTTGCCCAAAGCAATTTCGAAACCACTCTCAGCACAAAATTGATATTTCGTAGCCCGGGTGTGAACTCAAGAATCTGTGTCCACCTAGCATGCATCCATCTTGCTTGACTTCGTTGTTCTCCCCTTCATCGTTTTACTCTTAAGGTGTTGCAAATGTTTCCGATCACTGTTTCATGGTTTCACTTGGGCACATTTCTTCCCTTTGAGGCCTCACGGTGCTTTGGGGCAGCGTCCTGGAACGGGGGCTACTCAAAAAACCCTTGGTCATTAAGGGGTCAAAAAACCCTTGGTCATGACATCGATCTAAATCCAAATAAATCGTCATAAACCATGATCACAAACCAGCAAACAACGGTGAACAACCGAGAAAAAGAGCAGCTCCTGCACTCCGCAAGACTCACATGGAATGCTGG
>CAMXCT020000969.1:0-17500 GCA_947184155.2 Cladocopium goreaui | reverse complement strand
ATTTTTCGACACCTTTGGTATACTGCATGTAAGCAAAGACAGGCATACTCTTTCTCACGTCTGAAATCAGAACCTGGGCATGACAAAGGCTGCTCGGATTCCGATGATTTTTGCATCCGCATCTTCTGTGGTGTGTGTTGGCGCTGCACAGTATTTGCATGTCCATCCTGCAAGCATTCATGGGGTTGTAATTTCTGGTGCATTTTGGACATTTTCTCACAGATCAACTGTATTCCAGTATAGAAGACAGTTTTCTCTTTTCACTGTGTGAGTTGCTTCGACTTGAGGTGTCAATTAGCTTTGGTAAACAGAGACGATGGTATCTTTGTAGCACTCAAGTCCCCACATTATTCATGTCCAGTGTGCGTTGGGTCCCTGGAAGAAAAATTGTTGTTGACGGTCTCAGCATGTTCACCTATGTTCACCTTATCACAAGAGGAACAGTTTGCTAAATCACCATCTTTATTGATGGTAAAAAAACTATCCCCCCAGATGATAGCATTATTCCCCACATCACTATGTGGGGTTAATTTTTTTTGTTCGACATCCGCCGTCCACCTCCGTCCGCCTCCCGCCGTCGTCTCCGTCCCGCCGTGGTCTCTATCAATTTGTCTCTATCAACTTGTCTCTAGTCTCTATCAACTTGTCTCTATCAACTTGTCTCTGTCAACTTGCCTGTATCAACTTGTCTCTGTCAATTTGTCTCTGTCAACTTGTCTCCATCAATTTGTCTCTATCAACTTGTCTTTGTCAACTTGTCTTTATCAACTTGTTTCTACCAACTTGTCTATTTCAACTTGTCTTCGTCAACTTGTATCTAACAACTGTTTCTATCAACTTGTCTGTATCAACTTGTCTCTGTCAACTTGTCTGTATCAGTCTGTCTCTATCAACTCGTCTCTATCAACGTGTCTGTATCAACTTGTCTGTATCAACTTGTCTCTATCAACTTGTCTCTATCAACTTGTCTCTATCAACGTCTCTCTATCAACGTGTCTCTATCAACTTGTCTGTATCAACAATTCTTTGTCAACTTGTCTCTAACAACTTGTTTCTATCAACTTGTCTCTATCAACGTCTCTCTATCAACTTGTCTCTATCAACTTGTCTCTATCGACTTGTCTTTGTCAACTTGTCTCTAACAACTTGTTTCTAACAACTTGTCTCTATCAACTTGTCTCTATCAACTTGTCTCTATCACCTTGTCTCTATCAGTTTGTCTCATCAACATGTGGCAGGCGCAGCACTTGGTGGCGCTCTGGACGCTGGACGCCGCGGCGCTGGACGCTGGACGCCGCGGCTCTGGACGCTGGACGCTGCGGCGCTGCACGCAGGACACCGTGGCGCCGGACGCTGGACGCCGCGGCGCTGGACGCTGGACGCAGCAGTTCTGGACGCTGGACGGCGGACGCCGTGGCTCTGGACGCTGGACGCCGCGGCTCGGGACGCAAGGTTTGCCGCGCACCTGCGAAGCGGCGTGGAGCCCGGAACGGTGTGTCTTGTTTGGTGGAATTCATTGATGACATTCTGCATACCGATTCGTTCAGTTTCAATATGACCGTTATTGTCGTTGCTATTCGTTGTTGGACAGTCCGACATGCAGGGGTGGCTTGCCACAGCTTTTAAGCTCAAATTCATCGAAAAAACTGCCTTTGCATGAAAAGATGGATAGCTGCCCGATTCTTCATAGCAGCGCCCTGTCGATTCGACCTGAGTGGATGCAGCTGCTACTATCCAAGGACATGGTTTGGGAAATCCGGAAGAGCAACCTCAAGGTCAGAGAGGGTGGGTTCCTGTGATCGCATCTGGTTCTCAAAGCATTTCGGTGGTTGTTCTGAATCTTGGTTTGCATTCAGGCCTGCGCGCAAGCGAATAAAGTCAAACGGTCAAGAATTTATTGAAGAATACTTGATAAATTCAAAGATGGGCAATCTTGCGTGGAATGCCGCAGTCAAGATTGTTGAATGCACACCTTGAAGATATGGTCTGCAAGTAGTCGTCAGATAAAGTGCAGGAAACTGAATGCTTAGCTTCATTCTTCATGTTTCAGCCGTATAGCGTCAAGTTTTCTCCGATTTCATTCAGGATCCAAAAGGTGGAGTTTCATTCCTACGATGAACTTCTCAGAAGCATCAAATTCATGACAAGTCTGTTCGGGACATGTCGATTGGATGTTCGCGCCGCATTGCGGAGACGTTCTGTAGCTTGATGTGTTTTGACATGTCGCTGTTTGTGCACGTTTGGATTTTTCACAGGCATGCTTCATTTTGTTTGGAATCATAGTCCCGAACTGCCTGCGGCAGGCCTTGCTAAAACTTTTCGCAGCAAATGGAGCTTGGGCCTGGCATGTCCACGATTGTCGACCGGTTCTCCCATTGAAGTAAAAAGGAAACAAGGAAGCGCAACCCGTCGTCTGCATGGTTTTGGCGACCCACTCGACGCATGCTGTGGGCTTCCAATCCTGAATGTCTTGTGCTTTCCACTTCTCATGATTACAAAATATATTTGGAATATATCATCTGCAGTCACGAATAAAGGTGACATATTATAGCCATTATATATGTCCAACCAGGAGGGCATGGTGCCACCACGGCGCAGACTGATGATGGGCGGGAGACTGGGCCGGAGACTGTGCCCCAGGTTCATGTGGATGATGGCTTGGATGGTGAGGGGAAGCAGACTAGTGCATCGCATGAGACGAGCGGCAGAAGGCGGGTGGCATCCATGAGGTTCATGCTGAGACTGTGGCATTCCTGAAGGATTTCAGGCCTTTGTCACGAGCTGCATGAAGGAGATGGCGGATCGGAGGGATGGGTTGGAGTCGCACTTGCGCAAATTGAAGGGTGAAGAAAGAGCCGTCAGCTTGAAGAAACTGAAAGGTGCCAGCTCTCTTCCCAATGAGAAATCCAACGGGCACCAAAGTCGGCAGGTCAGCTTGCGCAGTATGCAAAATTCCAAAGACCAATGATTCTGATATTTGGTATATATCTCGACAAAAATACTGCCAAGGCATATGGCACCAGGTGCAGAAAGTGCAAGGAGAAGGCCGCTCAAGACCGCAGAGTCCAATTGAAAGGTACAGTGCCGGCCGAGGATGTGAAGTGATATACCTTGAGAGCCCAACTCTTTAAGCTATTTTGTGGGGGACCTCTGCTGCACGGGCACATGCTAGCAGGGCGATGCGAGTCTGTTTGGTGAGCATCCCGGAGCGAATATTTGACGGCGTGCTGCATTTTCAAGAAAGCGGGAGGGGTTTGCCTTTTCATAAAGCACACTGTTGCTGACCTCCTTCTTGATTGTTTGGTGGCCTGATGTCGAGTAGAGTATAGGCGGGCCAGACCTTGCAAACATAATATTCTATGGTTAGCAAGGCCCGCTCCCTGAAAGAAAGATCCTTGGGTCAGCCAAGGCTTGAGATCGCTTGATTCGCCTCGAACGTATGCTACTTATGTTTGGTGGTTCCAATGCTTTTTGAAGTTAAGGTTGTGATGCTGTCACGTATCGGCTCAGTAACGAACCACAAATTGGGCGTGCCTCCGGTAAACGCATAGAATTTATCAAAGGGAAAGCATGAACCCGCTTTATGATGAACGCTGGACCCTTTGGTTTGTCTGTTTGATAGATGCTCACAGCAGGCCTCAACGAAATAGATAGTGGTTGCACTTGCATCCCCTGCGTTTGGTTGCTCTGGTCTCATGGCCCCACGCCCGTGGTGCTCCGGCGCTAGCTGGCGGGGCTCAGGCGCCGTGCTCACTGCCGGTGCCTCGATGTATGCTGGGTGGGATGTGTTCGCAAGGACACACTATGGCACGCTTCCCGTCGACAAAGGTGTGGTACTTCTCTTCTATACGGACGTGTGTTATCGCCGAGGTCCGCACCGTAGACTTCCTGTCATTACATTGCGTTTTGATCAAGTGATATGTTTTGGTTGGGATGTCCTCGTGGTCGTTGGATGTTTGTGTTTAAGGTTTTAGATTGAAATGTGCTCCTACTCTGCTATGTAAATCGACCACAAATCGAATGTGTTGTCTCGGGCTGCGCATAGAGTTTTGCAAAGGGAAAGCGTGAATCCGTGATGAATGCTGTGCCCTCAAATGAGTTTTCTCATGTCCCCAAATTATTCACCGCGCTCAGGCACGAACTGAAGATGCTGTGACTGCACGGAAAAAAAGAGACGCCACGTGGTGAGCGGGTCCCGTAGGAGAGAGATGACACAAATGGAGGGCAGCGATGCCCATGTATATTGGGAACATCTTGACCATTCGAAGACGATGCTGCGGTTGTGTCTCACAGATTTAGATCGATCGAGAAAACGTGTCTGTGCCGTGTCTTGTGTCTTGTGCCGTGTCCGAACCGTGTCTAAACCGTGTCTAAACCGTGTCTGAACCGTGTCCGAATCGGTCCATCGTTGCCTTCTCTGTCTATCTAACTCTTTCATTCTCTAAAAACTTTCGAACCAACCTGTTTCCGATTGCCGTTTTCTCCATCCGATCATTATTTTCCTTCATCATTCCGAAGCATAGCTTCCGTTCATAACAATCGGAAGGCTCAACATGTGGGGTTATTTGGTCCTTTAATATCCTTTAATTATTGGGTGTCCCACATTAACGGGAAGTGTATGAAAGAAAGCAAACAAAGAAAAGCATATTGGATTGGAATTTCGAAAGAGCTCTAGAGGTGACTGTACTTGGTATTTGAGTTTGGCACCGTTCGCCATTTCCGCTTGACAGCCACTCATTTCCTGGGCGATGTGTTGACACCCAATTATCAAGGGGACACTTTGGATTCTTGGCAGAACCTATGCAACGCAACACGGCAATCAAATAGGCACAAAAATGACGCGACATGATTCAATCTCCAAAGCTGTTGAGGCACTGAGACTTGAAACAATTTGGAACAAACTCGCCAAGTAAGCCGTGGCCTGAGGACCCCACAAGAACTCTGGTCTTCAACGGGGCACTAAGCAAAGAGTGGATATCAAGCCGGGCTCAAGCTGAAAGCTAACAGCTACGGAAGGAGATAGATTTCCAGCAGCTCCCAGTAGATGACCCACCATGCCCATCCGCTTGCAGTATTGGACACATCCTGGGCTATCTCAACAGGTTTCCCAAGACCTGCCCCTCACATTTTGCGAAGTTTCTAAATCTTGCCTCTCACAACGAACCAGGTCAACCAAGGGTCGAAGAAACCTCTCTGCTTTGAATACATGGAGATACATGGAGTAAAATGCACCACAATCAAGTAATATCATGTAATCTTATCATGTGATGGTTCACCAGAGACAAGGATTCCTTTCGACCACCAGTTTGGCCCATAACGGAGATGAACTTGTTATAACCCTGGCTTCACATCTGGCAGCTCGAGCATGGTTCATCCTCGGTTTGTGGCAAAATGCTGAATTTGGGTGAGGGGAACCGTGGTACTTGTGATTTGGTCATGGCCGGGCCATGGTTACTTTCTTTCCTTGTCACCTACTAAGTGGGATGGTCATCCAATCATTGAGGTGTAATCAAACCACACGGCCCCGTAGCTGCAAACCCATTCGCTCGCTGGTTTGGCGTGCCGCTGCGATAGTGGATCAAGTAGAGAAGATTGCAAAGTGCGCGTTTGCATTGAAAACTGAGACCTCTGTTTGTTTTTGTGCAGTTTTTAAGGTTCGTAGTGTCCTGAGGTTTTCTTTTGCAAATTAGAATTATATAGATGAATTAGTCTTGGTGGTTTGACCCCGTGTGATCATCCCAGTTTGCCCAGTCTTGACTCCTAGCCTCTGCGTTCTCAACTTGCTGCACTTGGACTGGGCTGACATCTTGGTGGGGAAGCCTGCGCCTGAGCGGATGTGGCAGGATCAAGCAGCATGTCGGTTTCAACGCACCCCAAGAGTGCTGGTTGATTGTCTTTTTTGTTCCTCCTTCCAAATTAAGAGTTGAAACCATCAACCAGAAGATACCAGGCAAATCTGGCAATTTACTTCCTTTCAGTGGCGAGAATGAGACCCCTGCAGCTTCTTCAAACCAACAGAAGTCCGCAAAGAGGACCTGAATGAAAGCAAAGCCAACATTTCGAGCAACTATGTCAGTGCGGACTACTGGGCTTCGATGTCGCATTGCATCAAAAATATTCAAAAATAATCCTACAAAATTACATAAGCTAGGATGAAACTTTGGCAGATGGTGCGGAAACTTGTTGCTCTGCCAATCGCCAATGGCTCTCTTAGTCCTATTTCTGCAGTCCGGCTAGCCCACCCGGGGCATGTTTGGGATCTCTCTGTCCCAGAAACCGGATCTGATGAAGGAAAAAGACTGCAGTTTCAGTGTATCACTGTGGCAATGCCACGGTTTGCTTGCCCCTACCTCTAACACAAGAAAAAAAAAACTGGGCGGATTGGCAGGTGGCAGGTAAACATCCCATAACGACGCCGCTCAATCATTTTGGGACGTTGGCCTGGGTACATTTGGGTACTATGCGAAAACACCCACACCCCAGATGCTGAAGCAAACGACCATCGATCAAAACAATGTCACAACCGTGAGCAGCCTCAGCCGAAGGCAGGGTTGGTGGCCAGTCAAAACAGCCTGCCGGAGGCACGAGTGAGTGATCAGGGGCATTGAAAAAACTGGATCGGTCAGAAGGACATGTGAGACGTGTCGAAAACAAATGATTGATGCTCCAAAAGCACAAAATGTTCCTTTCCATGGATTCAATTGGAAAACGTGGAATTGCGAAAGAAATTCACCTCAAGCCAGGGCAGCTGTCCACCTCTACTTTGGACGGTCAAGTCATGTTTGCGAACTGATGCAGGTATGGGAATTGAATGGAACTGATGATATGTCAACCCGAAGGTGAGAAAGTCTATTTCCCGATGTGGTCATAGCAGATCGCAAGGCCATCAGGATTTAGAACTATGGGGTTGACATGCTCATGCTCCACTTTTTTGTAACGCTAAAGCTCTGCTTCACAGTGCAACACATCTTCCTTCCACAAACAGAGTCTTGCCAGCGCTCATCCTCAAGATCGAGGGTATCGGCCTTTCAGCTGGTCAAGAATCATGAAAATTGTCCACATGCGCGCGCTGCAGCGGTCTCATTGAATCAGTGGCTTTCCTGAGATCAAGATTCAACTTGGGTTACACATATCTTCAGAAAATGACCGCAACCACGCGTGGCACAAAGTTCTTCGTGGCGCACCACCACTAGTCAGAAGGCCAATGCTACCTTGGGACCAACTTGTGGGTCCCTGCAAAATCAGTCAACACGTGCACTGCACAGATCTGCAAAAACTTTTTCGCAAATTATGGTGCGCCACTTTCCATCTTCTTTTCCACCCGCTTCTCGGCAACACTTCTGCTTCACTGAGATGCAAAGAAGTAACCCGGACTTTCTGGGCTTGTCTAAATTCCATGTCAGACCCCAAGACTCAACACTCAACCAATTGATTGAATTTCATCAAGAGAATCATTATTGTCCATTATGATTCTGATCCGTTGTCATCCGATATCATCCGTTATCAACTCCTCCGAGGTGTTGCCGAGTCAATGTTACCGCGTGCTTCTATGCTGGAAGGTTCACAGCCACTTGCTGTTGCATCATGCCGTAGGGGCCAGCAACCCACTGGGTGACCCACACAGCCTGGGTACAGTGGCACAAACTGCACGTGCCACGCGTACAAAGCGCATGCAGGTGGTGTGTGCATAGCCGGCCGTGGCAACGCTCGCAAGCCCGGTCAAAATGCTCACACTCCACCGGCAGCTGATCGAAGAGGAGCCACCGCTGCTGCGGAGGCAGCTGCTCCAAGTCCACGGTCTGGCCGCGCTGCCATAAGCGGGCGGTGGCGAAAAGCTCACCGTTCATGGCCGCAAGGAGCAATGGAAAGTTGAAATATTCGCCACGAAACCAATTGCCATAGATTCGTTTCCACGTGCCGCAGTAGGTGCAAACACGGTTCGCTGCTTCCCAGGCCGCCGCTGCGCGGCACAGGGCCCGGTGGCGCGGATAGCCTGGGCGTGGATAAAACATCGTCATCAAATTTGGGGCCCCTACATTATTTCATGAGTACACAAACTGTTGCCCAAGTGACCATTTCAGTTCCTTTGCAAAACCTCCTATTGGATTTTGATTGAAAAGGACATTTTGCTTCTTCATGTATCTTCACTCCCAAATACTCAGCATGTAGCATGCAGCATCTTTTAGGCGGCATCCAGATACATTTGCCCTTGGAAAGGGGTGTAAAAACATGTAAAACGCGGGTAGGAATAAGGACACTACATGGTATCAAGCAACGTTGGTAATCAGAGCCACAAAAAGTGTCCAACTTTGTAATTCCTCCAAGCAACGTGTGCCATAGTATCTGATGAACTGGATCATGGTGTACATCTTGCCATCGAGGGCAAGCTTTTTCTGTTGCTTCTCCAGCACTGCTACTTGTTCTTCTCCCTCTCCGACCTCTCCTCCCTCCGTTTTGCGGCTTGGAGAATTCACCACGTCCTTGACGGTCACAAAGGTGTTCTCCACCACAACTCCTCCTGCGAGAAAATTCTCGACCCTGTCAAGGCAACCAGTTGGGAAAGTGCAAACGACGTTTCAGTAGTTTCAGGATGTTTCAGATATGAAGAATCATTCATCCCTTTGAATCCGAAAAATCCAGGGGTCCTTCGCCTTCCGCAGCTTCCACTCTGGGGAGGAGCACCGCCGCTGCCTGCAAGGTGGCCTTGACTTCTTCCACAACGTCCGGGTGGGGCTGGACTTGGGCCATGGCAGAAACTCTGGTGAAACCGAGTCACCCGGAGCGCTCCTGGATGGGTAAAAAATCCTGAGGTCATCTGAGATCATGGTTGGAAATCCAAGATCATTGAACAAACATCTCACAAGATTCTCCATGTTCAACAGAAATCCACATGCTCTGCCCGAATCCCAAGCCTTCTCTACCCAGTAGTGGCTGTAGGGGTGATCTCAATCCACTTGTCGGTGTTTGCCTTGTGAGATGAAAAGGACTTGTACAGCATTGGTGCAGATTTTGATGTTTCACCCCTTCTGAATGTGCACAAGTGTGGTCACAAGAGCGGGATCATCATGGCAAAAACACCAGACATTGGACAGCTCTGAAATATGTTTTCCTAGCGTTTTCCCGCAGCCACAGCGTGGCTTTTGACATCTTTGACAATCATCCAGGAAAATGCACATCCTGATGAAGGGTTAATCATGGGTTGTTCAGGTCCCGTTTTGGCCGGTGCATTGAAATCTCTTGTGATCTGGCGAGATCTGGCCAATCGAAGCATCCACAGGTGTCCTTCCCCAACAATGTGAAAGACAGTGTGTGTGACAAAGTTGTGTGAGGCGTTGGAGCGGGAGGACGTGGAGGCGGAGGAAAAGCGGGATACAGAATCAAAAACAAGAACCCCACACGAAGATGTGGGGAATAACCCTGGGATCACCCCCAAAAAGGGAATTTGACTTATTCACCAGGGTTACTAACCAGGTACTCACTGGGATAATCATCGTAGATTGATTCCGATGGATGGCTTTGAGCTCCGATGGAGGAAAGGGCCTTTCACCTGGACTGCTGCCGTAAGGAAGACAATAGTTGGGCACGCAGCTTACATCGTTTTGCCAGTCCCATGTCAATGTCTGTCTTGTGCAAAGAATCTGCAGACTTCAGAGTATCACTATTGTGAAGTACTTGAGCCTTCACACATCAGTCATGGATTGCGTGGAGGGCACCAAAAGTGCATGAAGTGCATGATACTATACTCAGTCAAACCGTGTTAAGAAGAAGGTGATGTTGACTTCATACCCGCCCACTGGAAATCTGACACAAATTGACCACTTGCAAAGTGATCAAAGATGCACAATATGTTTGGAGACGATTCTTGTGGGCATACAGTGTACAGTTTGCATGTCAGAGGAAACGCCTCTATGTTTTTGCACGGTCTATTCTTTTCAGATCCTGGCCTTTTGCAGTTGGTCGGTGTCATCTTCCCGATGCGGTGAGATTCATGCTGCAATCTATAAGCCTGGCCAGAGGAATGCCACATAAACAGTCTTCGGAGGCAGGCTCGTTCCATGTAAAGGGATCCTTGCTCATGCATGCTAATGTTGTTTCCGCTATGAGGTGGAATCAAGAAATCAAGTGCCAAGTCAAAACAGGCTAAAGCCTTTTCCGTGTGGCTCTCAATTCACTGTGATCAGTTTGTCGCTCCATTCACTGGCCGCAACAGTACAGTTCCAAGTTTGCTTCGGTCTTCTTTCGCGCCGACGAAAGAGCTACAAGAACAGGACAGCGAGCTTGCCTACAAGATAGCCTCTCATCGAAAGTCTCCTCTCAGTCCTGGCTGTCTTCTGGAAACAACTCTAAACATTTGGCGTGTTGGAGAAAAGATAGAAAAGTACCTATATGTGGCCTATGTGCAACAAAGCGCAACAAAATGGTGAAAGAACATCAGTCCTTTGGTGAGACTTTTGCGTCAACCTCAACGATCCCGTGTTCAACCTCTATGTTTTTGATGTTTTTACATTGGTTTCAGCAAAATGTTACCACAATGCGGACACAATCAATGTGTGATCACAAAAAAATCCACTTCTCTCAAATGATGCAATCTGAGAACTGCACCCTCTCGTCTCAAATTTCATTTTATCAAAGTGCTGTGCTAATTTGATAGTACACCAAAGTATCAAAAGGGCTCGAATCTGACAACCCTCCCAAGGGCTCCTGGGCTCCTGGGCTCCTGGGCTCCTGGGCTCCTGGATCACCGGAATGTGAGGCCATGGAGAAGGGTGCTCTGTCATGAGCCGCACTCAAAACAAATGTTTGGACAAACACACAAAATGATAAGTGCTAAACTCATGTTCCCAAATGCCAAACGGTAGTGCTGCTGCACGTTACCCGTCAAGCCGAAATTCAAGGGTCAAGATATCAGCGGCAGCACTTGCGGGCGCAATGCAGCGATAAATTATCTTGTCACAGTATCTTGCAGAGAAAAAGGCAAGAATGTCAAATCAGTTGATGCTTTCTGTCTTGGCAATCCCGAACAACGTACACCTCGCCAAAGGTCAGGCGCAGCTTCGGGAGAGAGCACGCTCTAAAAGCAGCACCGGGTTCCAAGGTCAAATAATTAGCCTCTCTCTTGGGTTCCCAGGAGATTGTGTCAAATATCTTGCAGAAACAAACTATGACGTTCAATCTCTGGACATAGCAGCCCGCTGCGCGTGCTCCTGAACTACAAACCAATGGCATCAGCCTTGAAAATGGAAGATTCAGGAGGTAATCATGACTTATCAAGGCTGTTGCTAAACCGGCGAATGGCTTGGAGGATAATGGCCAGAAACCTCACAGAAATCTCTCATGCAATGCTGGAGATCATTCCGGTACATATACTGCAGACTGTGTATATATATATATTACATATGTATATATAATTATATATATATATGCACATGTATTTACATATAATATGATCATAATACATGTATATGTATATATATTTATATATCATAGACAAATGTGTACATATATGTACAAATACATTTACATATATATATATACATGTATATACATTTAATTTATATATATATATACATACATGCATACATACATATATATATATACATACATACATTACATTACATTACATTACATTGCATTACATTACATTACATTACATAACATACATACATTACATAACATACATACATTACATAACATACATACATACATACATATTACATACATTACATACATTACATACATTACATACATTACATACATTACATACATTACATACATTACATACATTACATACATTACATACATTACATACATTACATACATTACATATATTACATACATTACATACATTACATACATTACATACATTACATACATTACATACATTACATACATTACATAAATTACATACATTACATACATTACATACATTACATACATTACATACATTACATACATTACATACATTACATACATTACATACATTACATACATTACATACATTACATACATTACATACATTACATACATTACATACATTACATACATTACATACATTACATACATTACATACATTACCTACATTACATACATTACATACATTACATACATTACATACATTACATACATTACATACATTACATACATTACATACATTACATAGATTACATACATTACATACATTACATACATTACATACATTACATACATTACATACATTACATACATTACATACATTACATACATTACATACATTACATACATACATACATACATACATACATACATACATACATTAATACATACATACATACATACATTACATACATACATACATTACATACATTACATACATACATACATACATACATACATACATACATACATACATACATACATACATACATACATACATACATATACATACATACATACATACATACATACATACATACATACATACATACATACATACATACATACATACATACACACATAAATACATACATACATACAAGATAGCCTTTCATCGAAAGTCTCCTCTCAGTCCTGGCTGTCTTCTGGAAACAACTCTAAACATTTGGCGTGTTGGAGAAAAGATAGAAAAGTACCTATATGTGGCCTATGTGCAACAAAGCGCAACAAAATGGTGAAAGAACATCAGTCCTTTGGTGAGACTTTTGCGTCAACCTCAACGATCCCGTGTTCAACCTCTATGTTTTTGATGTTTTTACATTGGTTTCAGCAAAATGTTACCACAATGCGGACACAATCAATGTGTGATCACAAAAAAATCCACTTCTCTCAAATGATGCAATCTGAGAACTGCACCCTCTCGTCTCAAATTTCATTTTATCAAAGTGCTGTGCTAATTTGATAGTACACCAAAGTATCAAAAGGGCTCGAATCTGACAACCCTCCCAAGGGCTCCTGGGCTCCTGGGCTCCTGGGCTCCTGGGCTCCTGGATCACCGGAATGTGAGGCCATGGAGAAGGGTGCTCTGTCATGAGCCGCACTCAAAACAAATGTTTGGACAAACACACAAAATGATAAGTGCTAAACTCATGTTCCCAAATGCCAAACGGTAGTGCTGCTGCACGTTACCCGTCAAGCCGAAATTCAAGGGTCAAGATATCAGCGGCAGCACTTGCGGGCGCAATGCAGCGATAAATTATCTTGTCACAGTATCTTGCAGAGAAAAAGGCAAGAATGTCAAATCAGTTGATGCTTTCTGTCTTGGCAATCCCGAACAACGTACACCTCGCCAAAGGTCAGGCGCAGCTTCGGGAGAGAGCACGCTCTAAAAGCAGCACCGGGTTCCAAGGTCAAATAATTAGCCTCTCTCTTGGGTTCCCAGGAGATTGTGTCAAATATCTTGCAGAAACAAACTATGACGTTCAATCTCTGGACATAGCAGCCCGCTGCGCGTGCTCCTGAACTACAAACCAATGGCATCAGCCTTGAAAATGGAAGATTCAGGAGGTAATCATGACTTATCAAGGCTGTTGCTAAACCGGCGAATGGCTTGGAGGATAATGGCCAGAAACCTCACAGAAATCTCTCATGCAATGCTGGAGATCATTCCGGTACATATACTGCAGACTGTGTATATATATATATATATATTACATATGTATATATAATTATATATATGCACATGTATTTACATATAATATGATCATAATACATGTATATGTATATATATTTATATATCATAGACAAATGTGTACATATATGTACAAATACATTTACATATATATATATACATGTATATACATTTAATTTATATATATACATACATGCATACATACATATATATATACATACATACATTACATTACATTACATTACATTGCATTACATTACATTACATTACATAACATACATACATTACATAACATACATACATACATACATACATATACATACATACATATACATACATACATATACATACATACATATACATACATACATATACATACATACATATACATACATTGAACGGAGAATATGCAACTCGCTATTTTAGCAGCGGTGTTCTTGAGCCAAAGGTTGGCGTAGCAACTAGTGAGAACCCTATATCCCGTCACCCCTCCTGTACAGAGGCTGGGATTTTCCTAAGCTGATGTACACTCATTCCAAAGCCTTTGCAGCTTCGGCTCTACCATGAGAGTACTCGAACCCCATGCTTTGCATGTGTCTTTCCATCTCATTCGCAGGTAAACCTTTGGTGCACAAATCAGCTACGTTCTGCTTTGTCGGGATCTTCACCAGTTCGAATTCATGTAGTGCAAGTTTTTCTTGCACCCACAGAAAGCGAGTTTGAACATGCCGTGAGCGGCCTAAGCCCTGACGGTTACATGTTCCCAGCGCAGCGGATGAATCTGTGTGCACTTTAAGTTTTGGTTGTAGGCCCCATCCTCGCAAGATCTCCTGTAGCGACATTCCGATGGAAACTCCTCGAACGATCGAGTAGTATTCCGCTTCACCGGAACTCAAGCTGATCGTGCTCTGAAGAGTGCTCGAGGCCTTCACCGTGTGGCGGCCAAAGGTTGCCACAAGTCCACTTGTTGAGCGCCTTGTAAGAAGACACCCAGCGAAGTCGGAGTCCACGTACATGTGGATCGTGTCAGCAAACTTCTGGCGACCAAACTTCAAAAGTACACGTGGTTTCCCTTTCAGAAATCTCACCAAGCGTTTCAGATCCTGAAAGTCAGATTCTTTGGGCTCATGCATTCTTCTTGATAGGCATTTCACTGCCTCCGCGATGTCAGGTCTGTCCTGTGCCACATACGACGCTCTCATCACCAGAGACCGGAAGAAACTTACACGGTCCGGTGTGATGGTCGGGGTGGTCAACTTCAAGTTGGCCTCCGTGGCTGACATTTTCTCAGATGGTGTCTTGACTGGCTTACAGTTTTCCATTTCTAGATCTCGTACCATCTGGTCAACGTGGCAGGGATCCGCCTCATAGGATACAGAGCCTTCCTGCTCGTTGTAGGTCACGATTCGATTGAGCACTGCGAACTGCTGATGCCGTTCTCCAGGACCGATCGATCCATCGACCCGCAGATCATATTTGGACCTCAAGGTGTCCTCAAGGTATTTCTGTCCAGCATCATCAGCAAGCACCACGAAGTCATCTCCGTGTACAAGAACTCGAATACCACCGTAACCTTCATGGTAAAAGCAGGATGGCCAAGCTTGATTCTTGGCAAAACCAGCTCGGATGAGAAGTTCTGTATATGATCTTTGCCAGATCGCTGATGCATCGCGTGTTCCATACATGCTCTTAACGAGCTTGCCACAAAACCCTTCTTGTCGATCTCCTTCAGGTAACTGCACGAAGATATCACGCTCTGCCTCTCCATAGAAGTGAGCGCGTGATATGTCAAGAAGACGAACTTTCAGTGCATTGCCAGACTTGGATCGTCTCAAAGTCACCATAAGCGATAGAAGCAATTTCAGCGATTCCAAAGGCGGCATCGAACTGAAGGACGCATAGTCCGGAATGAAGTCAGCATTGCTGGCCCGTTTGATCTCTCTACAGACCAGACGTGACCTGTAGTTGGGGTGTGTTGCATCCCCTTTGTTTCTGTCAATCCATTTCATGGTGATGACCGGTTTTCCAGACTGTTGGGCTTCTGTGAGTGGAACTTTGATATAGATACCCTGTTTGTGTACCCATGCTAGTTCTTCTTGTCGAGCAGCTCTGACCTTGTCAACATCCAAGACAGCACCGGAGTGTGCGTCAAGCACTGGCTCCACGATGGTGTCATCGCTGTCGGGCAGCTGCTTCCAAAACTCCTCCTCTTCATTGATCACAGGTCCAGCATCGGGTACTGGGCCATGTGAAAGTGAGTGTAGTTCTCCATCACATTCCAGTTGGCGCCTAATGGCCTTGAGAATTGCGTGGGCAAGCTTTGGTGGGTATTTCTGGGCAGCTCGGGCTCGTCCATCAACAAGATGTACATGGCGGTGCCAAACTTTGCCTTCTTTGTTTGAACAGCACCCTTGTAGGGTCTGTGCCAGGATTGGAGAGTTCGTGAGCCAGGTAGTTTCTTTCTTCACTGACCCTTCACCTTGGTCATCGGCGGCCTTCATTCCCCAACGGCACATTGGTCCAGTGACCTCATACACCCGTTCATCTGCCCTCAGTCTCTTCACAGCTCTCTCTTCCCACGAAGCGGCCCCTTTAGGGTGCTCATGGTAGAAGTACCTTCCAGCATTCATTTGATGCTCATACGCTGAAACTGCCGTGCGCAGATGTTTGCGACCATCTTTTAGTCTCTGCGCTCGAACTTCAGGTGAAACATTGCCCTTCGCATCCACAATGTTTTGCAGCTTCGAGAATGGCCCACAGGGAGGTGAGCCGCCGAGGAACTCTGGTTTCTCATAGTCAAGCAGTTGAAACAGATCACGAATGTGTTCATCTTTACTCAAGTCCCAGTGAGTTCCATCACCACGCTTTGTCTCCAAGTCAATCGAGAAGCCAGGTGCTAGCCCGACCACTTGGGCTTGTGCAGCCACACGCGGTGGAGAGAAGATCTCAGCAACCTTCCCTTTTGCGATCACATCTTTGAGCAAGGAACACAGATGTAGCATCTCCTGGTTTGTCTCAGGACTTGTTGGTGCAGCGGCAGCACCTTCCGGAACACCAGATGAAGCATCCGGTGCCGGTGGTCCGGCTGACCCTGAAGCCTGAGCTGAAGATTCATTGTAAAGATCTTCAACGTCGACTTGTGAACTCCTTTTCTCTCCTCGGGATTGTTCTTGTTTCTGCCTCTTTGGGCTTCCTTCTCTTTCTTGTTCTCTCTGTCTGAGTTCTCCACGAAAATCGGTGTCGACCAGTGGTTCACCAACAGCCTCACTTGCATCCATTTCCGCATCCAAAGGAACACGGTCTTGCAAGACTGGTTGTTCAACTTCCCCTCCTGGGACAACTGGTGGTGCAGCTTCACCACCTTCTGCCCCACCACCCTCAGGCGGTGCAGCCGCGCCTCTTGGGCGCCTGCCTTGTGCAACTCTCTCTCTCTCGCTCTTTTGATCCTTTCTTGACCTTCTGGAGTCTTGTCAAGTTCGATCTGGATTCTTTGTCTGCACTCAGCATTGTGAGCTCGGCTTGGCATCTCAAGTATTGCTGCTTCACATCCAGGACACAAAGGTGTGTGCCCATGCTTTTCCAAGTCATTCTTGGTGACATAGAGGTTCCTTGGGATCACTTCTTGCACTGCAGGCCTTTCACGAGGCGCTGCAACATCGGGAAGGGCGATCCTCAGTCCACCATGTTCTCGTTCTTGCAACCTCCAAGGAAGGCCACGTAGCGAGTCAAACTGATCATGTTTGAACTGATCGTCAGGTGGGCGTCGATGGATCGAGTTCCCCTTCATGATTCCACGTTCCGTCATGACAAAGACGTCTGAATTTCTGTTTCCAGTTCCAACGTACATCCCAATGGATACCCTTGGAGCAAGGTCATTTCTCTTGCCCCCACGATTGG
>CAMXCT020000968.1:745535-796204 GCA_947184155.2 Cladocopium goreaui | reverse complement strand
ACCACAAGGAGCTGCATGAATGGTTGTGGGTTCATTTCCATGGGATTGATGACAAAATAGTTGACCCACCCCCACAGTTAACTGAGGATACTTCTGGACTGGAGTCTGACGAGTCGGCACCGCGGCAGCATGGAGCCCTTGTCGCGCTGTTGACGCCGGGTGTCCCGGTGAGACAATGCCGGCTGGTTGCCTAGTAATCACCGACGGCGATATACTAGGTTGACACGGATGGTATTGGAAACAAGCTCGTTCTACCCATTGATCGAAACGGTCTTGTTGCTGAACGGGTGGAACTCGATCCTCAACCTTGATCCATTTGCCATGAGAAAGTATCCAGGTACTTCTCAAACAGTCATGGGGCAATGATACACCAGGTGGTCGTTTTCTAAAGAAGGTTGGCGTCTTAACAACCAGTATGGGATCCATGCCAGGTAGTTGTTGTACTTGTTCTTTACCAGAAAGACCCTTCTGATATACCTCAGGTGGTAGAATAGGTATTTCGGTATATGGAAAATTTGGAACATCTTGAGTTTTGGTTTGAAACACTTGTCGGACAGTGGTATCGACATCCGTGGTGGGTGAGACCATATCGAGCAGATCCTTCGTACCGATGTCACCAGGGTCCAACAGATTGATGAGCATACATGCTCTTTTCCATGCCAACGGATTCTTGAAACCTTTGGTGTGAATGTCAGCGGCCATTTTCGAGGTCACCTCGTACATTAGTACGTAGTTCTCCCGAGTAAAATGTTCATGGAGGGAAGTAATGGCTATGCCATGGGTCCTCTCAAGATGCCGCATAGTGGGGTTACGACCCGACCTGACTACACCGATCATGCCCTGATTGTCATCATGGAACAATAATTTGGGCGACTTTCCCGTCAGCGTTCCCAGATGCTCATTGCGGGCAAACCCATAGTACGGAGGGTGACATCGGCTGCCACGATTTCAGCCTCAGGCGTCGAATGGCTTACGCATCCTTGCCGTTTGCTGCCCCCGGACAAAGGAAACCGTGTGTGGTTACCCTGAATATGCATATGAGACCCTGAAGTTGATCTCAAGGACTGGGCACACCCTGCAAAATCAGCATCAGCAAATAAAGACAATGTCAATTCATTGAAATTGTCCCCAACCCATCCGGTCATTCTTTTAGACAGGCTGGAATTCACGTAGCACATTAAGTGATACAACTTTGCATCGTCATCAATGGTCCACTTTGTTACATTCCTGGCCAGGGAATTAATGGAACGAAGCAGATCAAAACGAGCAATCCTCGCCGCGTACAGCAGCTTCATCAACACGCTGCAGCGTGTGGCGCTAATGCACCTCTCTCAGACTCCCCAGGCGAGACGTCTTCCCCTTGGGTTCCTTGTTCATAAAACAATGGAGCGTCCGGATCAAATTCATGAGTGCACCATGGACATACTTTCTTGTTCTTGGGGTTCCCGGGACATGGTGCTCTAGACTTGTGCTTCTTTGTTTCTTCAGGTAGACTTGGAGTGGATACGTGTTTCAGCTTCGTATCTTTTCCAACAATGTCTAAGTACTTCTCAACCGACAGTTTCAACAAACCTTCCATGTCATAGGTCATGGTTGACACCGGGGTACCATCATGAAGTTTGGTAGATCCCTTTCTCAAAACACAACCAAGATAGAGTCCTAAGTCAGTCTCGGGCTCGATGTTGAGTTTTGATCTGAGCATCTCCCAACCCTTAGTCAGGTTCTCTTCCGGTCCTGCCAGCTTTAAGTCGTCTACATAGATGACAAGAAGTAACTTCAGTTTCTTATGAAAATACATTGAAGGCCATTCTTCTCCAACAGGAACGAAGTCGAGTTCTCGAACTTTCCGATCACAATGTTGTTCCCACATTGTTCCCGAATCGGGGTGGCCGTACAAAGCTTTAACCAATCTTACAACTGGCCTACGGAATTTTCGAATATCGACATCGTCTGGCCAAGCATCTTCGGGTAGCTCAACCCAACATGGTGGTCCGGTTAGTTTTGCTTGAATGTATGCCTGAATGGCATCGGCAAGTTTTACATTATGGCCTGGAAGACACCCATAGAAATCAGCCCATCTCGATGCCTCAAAAGTAGCTGGAGAATTGCCCAAGTCCTGGAAGAAAGCAGCCTCCCAGAATTGGTTCTTCACCTGATTACCAAGCAAGACACCTCGGCCTTTGAATTTTCTACTAGGGCTTCCTGCAGGTAACTGGTAGTTTTTCTCAACACAGATACCATGTACTCTGGCCATGTGAACCTCTGTCTTGTTGGCTTTTGCTTCACGAACAACGTCATCATATTCTCTTATAACACTGAAATCATAGACTCCAGCAGCGTGTTGACCTAACCATTCCTTCCTCATAGCCTTACGTGCATCATCGTTTTCCATCATTTCCTTTCGACCAACAGGCCTTGCAACTGCAGTGTTGAACATCTTATTGATATTGATTCCATCACCATTTGTAGCTATCTTTTCTCGATGATCATCACAATGATTAATGCATGGCATGCATGGAAATGGATGGAAAACATCACTGAGGCCACGAGCGTATTGGGGTACTTCGTTGGTGTTGTGCAAGGTCGCAGCAGCCACCACTTTTCCCTGGTTGAAGTCATACACTTTGTCGTTGTTCCAAGTAGCCTTCGGTCCCCTGCCATTCTCAATCTCAGACCATTCGTCCCACTCCATCAAGAAGTCATCATCATCAGGTACATCAGTGTCTGATAGATCTGAATAGCATGGAGCAGAGGCAGAAATCCCTCTCCCGACGGGAGAAGCGGACCCTTTTCCATATTGAAAAACTTTGCCTCTTCGGACGTAGTCTTGGGACGTGGCCACTCCAGAAACGTGATCGTCTTTGTCGTCTTTCTTGGAGGATTTGGCTTTCTTTGCTTCTTTCTCTTTCTTCTTTTCTTCTTTTCTCTTTGCTCGCTCTTCGCTTTCCTTGATTTTCGCATCGCTTTTCTTCTTTTCCTTTTCAGCTTCAATCTTCTTCTCTTCGGCCTTAACGATCCCCTTTCTGACAGTCGGTGACATCTTCCTCCACTCGTCAGGGGTATACTTTGAAGGCCTTGGAGTAGTTGATATTCTGCGAAAACCACGTTCATCAATACGATATGGATGACCGCGAGCATTGAGCTTCACCCATTCACCATCGTCATTCAGGTACACGACCCCATCCCCAGCCTTCCCAACGGAGTAATGTTCTGGCCCTCCTTCTGGAACATGAAGGTCTGGGTGTGCTGGCTTGTCGATACCTGGTGGTCCCATTCTTTCAGATATTGCATCAAAGTGCCTTTCAGCTTCCAACTCTCCTTCAGTTGGTTCCCGTGGGACCTTCGACGAAGGTACACCACCGCCACCATGACCATCGTCATCATCTCCACCTTCATCGTCATCACCATCATCCGGTGGAGGTGGCGGTAGGATTTCTGGGTTTCCTTCAAGACGATCTTTCACTTTCAATCCCTCAATGGAAACATTAATCCTCTCATACTCTGACTTACATGGGAATTCAAGGGGTTCTTTTAATTCGACCCTTTCGGTATAGTGTGGAGTCCTCAGTTTGGCGATGGGTTTCTCAGCATCATAGGCCAAGTTCTGCTTACTCCAATCACATAATGCCCATACCCTGTACTTCCTCGACCAATGGAGCCCGGGACCGATGGAGTATCCGGCGAACACTCCGGGAATTCCCATGGGGTCAAACTTGTGTTGTTGTTCTCGTTCACGTGAACCACTGGGCTTAAAGTACACGAGGGCACCAAAAGGTATCATCTTCCCTTTGAATTCTTCTCCATGAAGTTTGCACCAAGAACTCACCTCATCATCGTTGGGCTCGATGTTGAGCAGGTGGCTTACGCATCTGATAGCGTACATCCAAAAGCATGGTGGAATTCCTGCTTCAAGTAGGCATGTTGTGGTCGCCACGAGCACAAACTGGTTAGTTCTTTCTGCAAGTGAGTTATGCTTGGTCTTTCCGGCCAATGATGTGTCCATTGGGATCTTCAGGATCTTCATTGCCTTGTCGAACTGTGGGGCGTCATCGGAGTATGCCTCTCTAATCTTACGACGGCCCATGAATTGTTTGACCGCCCGGATAACTGCGTCCGTATCCTTCCTAGCAGAAGGGTAAGACTGAAGCATCCCTGTATACCTATCCCTGATGACAAAGATGGTTTTGTCGTCGCCATAGTCCTGTTCAGCAATACGACGATTGTCGACATAGTCGAAAGTGATCAGGTCCCCAAACTTTGTGAGCTTACGCTGAAACGCTCCTCTGAACGTTTTCCTGTGCTTCATCTTGGCACGCACGCACGATTCACAGTATGGGTTCTTATAGCGATGAGTTAGAAGATGAACCTTTGATCTTGCCTCATTCTTCAAAGTTCCCCTCTTACTCAATCGGACTCCTCCATCTTCCTCATCAACATCAATGACATCATCGTCATCTTCACCTCCTCCATCTTCAGGAATTTCTTCAACTTCAATTTGGTGATCCTCATGGATATCATCCGGTGCAATGCTGGGATCGTACCCGTCATCTTCAAACTCGGCATACTCATCGGCATAGCACGACATTTCCTCAGCATCACCTGCATCACTTCCAACAGCTACTTCATGTTGATCACCTCTCAATTTTGCTTTCTTACGTCTCTTCGTTGATCTCTTGGGAGATTCACCATCGGATCGTCCAACGGCGTCGGAAAGATCCTCAAGCTCGTCACCACTTTCTCCATCAATAACCAAAAGACCTTCGCCTTCCGACGTTGAGCATCCATCATCAAGAACTGTCATGATCTTTTCCACACAGGATGATTTTAACTTTCTCTTCTCTTGATCGACACTCACATAAGGAATGTAGTCTTTGACAGTCATTTCGATGATGTTGCCATTGGGATCTAACATGAAAGGAGTTCTTCCAGTCGGCCATACGAATGAGTAGCCAAGATCAACGCACCGCTTGCCCATGGAGATCACAGAAGGCGTGTCTTCCAGGATGTGAGCTTCTGCTGGTTCGTTGAATGCCTCGAACTTGATACTTGAACGTTTGGTCGAACATGTTACCCCATTTGCTGTATGGAAGTTGACGACTTTGTCATCATATGTTGGGAGATCCATTCTACTTATTCGTGTAGATGAGATGAGATCATGACCACTTCCAGAATCCAATATGAATCTCTTATCTCTTTCCTCAACAGGAACAGTGATACACATTGTGTTGCCCCTTTTACCATATCGGCCCTCGATATGCTGAACATAGTTCTCTACAAAGACTTCCCTGGACACCTCACCGTCCTCGATGTCGAGTCTGATCAGAATGTCCAGGCTGGGGCCGACGATGACCAGGACTTCATCAATGTCACTGTGCTCACCCTTCTCATCGATCAGAATAGCCATTGCTTTCCCTCGGCTCGATGCTAGTCTGCATGAATAAGACCATTGATCATCTTGCCTTATCTGATCGGTGGGCTTACCAACTTTACCATGACCTTTGGGGATGGTCTGGGATTTCCGGCTGCACTTCACGAAGTCCTTCTTCACGTACGTTTGGATGCAAGTCTTGGATTCTTCGAATCTGACCTTCTTCTTGACGACATTCGATGCAACCTTGTGGAATGTCCCCTCGTCATCACTCCATTCATGGACAAGTGCAGGAGTAGCCTTTGAGCTTGATGCTTCGGTGTTCGGGGCAGTGTTGAATAGATGAGGATCGTGACGTTTGTTGCATTTGTCTCCATATCGGCACTTGCCCTTGGCCCAGTGCCAGCATGGTTCATCAACCTTCTTGGTCTTGTTCGCTGGAGATTGACTTCTCGGAGTTCCTGGCTTTCGACCATTCCCTTTCGCGTTCTTGTTCGCATCAAACACCTTTTGGTCGTGACTGTATTCACAATCTTTGCCTTTTCTGCATGCTTTCTTGATGAAATGGAAGTGGCATGGGATCTTCTTCTTGGATCTTGGACTAGTACTTCGGCTGTTTGGTCGACCGTTTCCTTTCCCTTGACCTTTTCCTTTTCCTTTTGCATGCTGTTTTGGTTGAGGTGATGGTAGAACTGGAGCTGCCTCAGCCTTTGCCTTAGGTGCTGCCTTCTCCTTGGGAGTGGCTTTAGGCTTCGCTTTCGGATTGGCATCTGGTGCAGCAGCAGTTGGATTCGGTGCAGGAGCAGTGGGTTTGCCACCACCTGCAAAATCCCTTGCATACTTCTCTCTAGCGGCCACATGCTTGTCTTCTCTGATTCTGGAGATGTGCCTTTCGATGACGTCCAACAGGTAGCGATAGCTTCGTCTTTGGTCTCCTTCAATCCATGACTCGTACTGCTTGATGTCGAACATCATAAGACTCGAATTTCGAATCTTCTTATATAGAGCGTCACGAAGCCAATCATCAGGAGGTACATCATCCGGCATCATGTTTGATACCATCTCCATCCATTTCTCGTAGAACACTTCCAGGTTTGAGTCACCGAGATACTTCATCGATACGATGTGCTCCATGGTGAAGGCTGTCTCGCGTTGACCTGGGGTTCTGAAGTGTTCCAGGATCATAGCCAAGATTTCTCGTCCCATAACATAGGTTCCTCTTCGGCTATGACTCTGTGTTCTCAATCTCAGTTTAATTGCTACATGACGAGCAACATCACCGGCTTGGGCTATAACGTTTGACAATGCAATTGACAACTTGGCGTCGATTGACTGGTATCGTTGCCCACCACTGTCATTCAATAGCTCAATGTCAGGATTTGGTCTTATAGCCGGTTGTAACCATGCCTCCCATGCAGCTTTGTCTCCATCATTCGCGGCAAGAACAACACTCTTGATGAGATCTGATTGCCAAACCCCAAGGTTCTGTTGCTTCGGCCATGGGCTAACATAGACTTTGTCAGCCTCCCGTCTTGACATTCTCGGTACTTCTTCTGCCGTGTACGCCGCTGTGGAGATGTCATCTGCTGAGTCACGTTGTGATCCTCGAACTGAAGGCAAACCAGGAGGTTCTGGAGGTGGTCCTGGACCGTTGGGCCCAAAAGGGTCAGGAGGTCCATCAGGGTCAGGCGGACCCCCCCATCCGCTCGGAGGCTTGTAATAGTCCCTCTCAGTTCCATCGGCTATCTTGTTGTCAACTTCTTTCAGCAGACCGGTGATTCTTTTGTTCGATTGAGAAGGTTGTTGTTGAGAAAGTCCAGCATGTCCGCGATAGGATTGAGCAACATTTGTCTCGTGGGTCAACTCCTTGTCAATCTGCGATACCCAAGATTTTAGGATAGCGTTCTCAGAGTTAGCCTCATTCACCTCATTCTCCAGTTTGTCGATGACCAGTCTTGATGCGAGATCATAGTTGGGGATGCCTGCCGAATAGGGAAGTGTATCAGGGCTGACCCTAGACATAGATGTTTCAGAATCCTTGAGACTCTTTCTCAGTTCATCTAAGTGACGTTTCATGTCAATAATCTCAGAATTCTTGATACCAATCTTTTCATCCCTATCCTGAATTTCCCCCATGAACATGCATGATCTCTCATATTGTTGAACACCACTAGCCAATTTCATTTTACGCTCACTTTCTAGTTCAGATCTTAAAGTTCGGACTTCAGCGTTGGAGAAGGACGACGCCCCTACATCCGCAACTTCAGTCAATCTTTCTTTTAACAACATGTTCTCCTGTAAGCATTCATGAACTTCATGGTCTAGATCCTGAACCCTGATTTGAGCGATTTTGGCTTGATTACGTAGATCTTCAACAAGCATCACATCGGGGCCACGACCGTCGGTCGTAGTGCCCTGAGTCAATGATCTTCGCAACTTCACGTTCTGCAATTTGATCTCATCCTTCAATTCACAGTTCATCTCCTGCTCATTGGTGTAGAGCTCTTCATAGTGCTCTGCCCTTGCGATCGAATTTGCACTAGCCTGTGATTCAAGCCTCAGGTGTGATATCGCTTCGGCCTCATGGTTCCTGTATGATGCAATTCTTCTGACAGTATCATGTTCAGTATTTCGGTGCTTCAGATCACTTTCCAATTTGGCCTGATTTGCCTCGAAAACCTTCTTTCTAGATTCTCTAGTGATCTCTTCGATACTGCTTTCATACAACTCGGCCTGTTTACGAGACTGAACTAGAGCTTCACTCAATAGCTGATTCCGTTCAGACAATTCATGAACTGCAATTGATTGTTGTTGGCTAATCACTTCAAGTTGATTGCTGGAGAAGGATGCCATTTCGGATCGATTACGATATTCCATAATTGAGTTCTGGAAATCCGTCTGCATTTCTTGACCTTCATTGTACAATCGGTTGGCAATATCGGTAGTTAAGACATTGGTTTGATGAAGTTGTTGCAGTCTTGCCTCCGTATTACCCAATAGTCCTTGAAGGTGATGTACTTCATCCTTGTACTCTTCCTGGATCTCCATACCGCGTTGATGTATCCGTCTTGCACCATGTTCCATCAGGGCACCTCGGCGTTCAAGGTCTTGGATGCGTATTGTTGCACCTTCGTCTTCCTGAGATGCTACCATTAGTTCTGCTTGATATTCTGCAACCTCATTTGCGGAACATGACAATCTATGATTGAGTGCATTGACCTCATCAAATACGTTCTGGTTGTGTTCCTGAAGATACTCAGTGAATCTGATCTCGATGTCATGAATCAGTTGATCTCTTGATGCAGCATATGCTTCCATGTGGTTCAACTGATTACGTAGGGATTGACATTGTGCCCGTAGTTCTTCTATCATGGCAATAGGTTCACTAGCCACAGAAGTATCCGTTGATCTCCTCTTAACACGACTGTCCCCGGTCCTCTCACCAATTCGGTCGGTTACGGCCCTGGTGGATCTGTCCCTTGGGGTAGTTCGTCCTCGAGATGGTCGATGCCCTTGACGAACAACATCACTTCGAGCACTGTTTCGAGAAGATCTTGGTGTACTTTGGGTGGATATTCTTCGTCTGTTTGATGTAACTTGCCATCCGGACTGTGTAGTTCGGGTAGAGCGTATCCCACCACTGTCTGCCGTGTCGCCAGGGGAAGATTGAGTGACCTCCTCGACCGGCATAGCAGTGTTCCCATTGAAGGTAAACTGCGTGTTGCGCGAATCTCCGCTGCCGCCCTGCATCTTTGCGATGATGAGCTGATTGGTCCTTTACGTTCACAATCTTTAGCTCAGACGGCCCGGCTACCAGCACGCAGGTACTCCTCTTCCGACGGAAGAAGTGAGCCCTTACGGCTGATAACCTGTGAACAAATAGATCCTTGTTCTGGATTACTTCTTTTCGGAGTCCCTGATGTGCTGGAAGTCAGGCTTGTCGTTCCATGAAACGGCAGCGCACGCAGCTCCCTTTTTACTCGCGGGGTCTTGAGCCATAAAGGCGTCCCATGCACACATTACATGTATGTCACACATGCGGTACTGCTGAGTTCCCTTTGACAAGTTCATATATAGTTCATATATAATAGTTCATATATAGTTCATATATAGTTCATATATAGTTCATATATAGTTCATATATAGTTCATATATAATAGTTCATATAGTTCATATATAGTTCATATATAGTTCATATATAGTTCATATATAGTTCATATATAGTTCATATATAGTTCATATATAGTTCATATATAGTTCATATATAGTTCATATATAGTTCATATATAGTTCATATATAGTTCATATATAGTTCTTATATAGTTCATATATAGTTCATATATAGTTCATATATAGTTCATATATAGTTCATATATAGTTCATATATAGTTCATATATAGTTCATATATAGTTCATATATAGTTCATATATAGTTCATATATAGTTCATGTATAGTTCATATATAGTTCATATATAGTTCATATATAGTTCATATATAGTTCATATATAGTTCATATATAGTTCATATAAGGCAAAGAAAAGTCAGTCAATAAGTTCAATAAGTGCTTCAATATCACTCATTCAATCATAGCATATCAATGTGCACACTCCCGTTTAGAGACATTGAAGTCACAAGGGGGTGAAACTCTGTTCCGCTGTGTTGTCAGGAATCTGTGGCTGCATATCTTTGCGTAGAGAATTTGATGAACTGCATAGACAATCCGAGCATCGCTTTCGATCGACGGTCTCTCGATGGAAGTCACTTCTCCCAGTCCGTGCTCGCGGCCCGAGGCGTTGGCCCACACCAGGCAGCCCACCTACGGACCCACGACCATGCAATGCATTGCAATGCATATCTCTTAGAGAGATTATGTCAGGCATTGTCAGGCTGTTACCAGGTTAAGATCTGTCAAGCCCTGTCCAAGGAATTTGTTTGGCGCATCATGAGCAAACCAGGGGCATGACAGGGAGATGAACCGTTTTTTCGGCGTAACAGAATCAAGATGGGGCAGGTTCCACGTGCGAAGTCTGTTGGCCGACGTGCACGGCTTTCGAGTTAAACGGTAGAATTGGTTTCATCTTGTTCACAAAAGATAATGTATAATATATATATATAATCATTAATTATAATATTCAATTACGTTAAAAATAGCAGCCTACCGAAAATGGAAATAACCCAACATGCCCAACTGCATCTTATTGTCCACATCACTCTCTGCAAAGAGCAACCAAAACAATAACAAAACGCACTTCATCCTCGAACCAGAACAACTTAGGCGATGCACTCCACTCAGACTCAAGAGATTTGCACTCACATTTTTAGTTTCGTGCTAAGTCTAAAGAAATCCTTGGGTTTTGGTTCTTGATGTTTTTTGCCACTTCCACCTCGTCCTTGCCTGGATGTGCAAAAACTGGTCGGTAATTGACGGAACCGAGCTGCTGTCTGCAGGTATCTTGGCACAGGCGGCGACCCAGAGTCATCTGAAGGTCAAAGTGAGTCAAACTGGTAAAAAGATGTAAAAAGATGTAAAAAGATGTAAAAAAGCCAACAGGACAGGCACCAAAGCATCAAAGTGTGCCCATGGACCACTGCAAGATTCGAAGATTCACACGATTTCACACGGCACAAATTTAGTGGAGCTTTGGCTCAAGATCGGTGAGCCGTTCACGCACTCGCAGTTTTCGCCATGAAAATGCTACTGCTGAAACATAAATACATTGCACAGCTTGATCTTTGTGGTCTGGGATCCATCTGTTCTATAAAATGCCGAGCCCAAGCCAACCCAAAAAATAGAACAATACCCAACGGTGATGCTCAAGGTCAAGAAATGCATGAGCAAAAGGATTCAAAAGGTCTTCGACCAAACACACGAACTACTATCAAACATTGCCCAAATACGCACCCAAAAGGAAATGGTTGAAATGGTGGCGAAAAAGAACAAGCCCTGGTTTACCAGTGAGATGCTGGGATTCCGGGCCCAGGATGGCCCAGGGTTCCGGTTCATGTTTGCTGTGTCACGAGATATCATCCAATGCAAACTGTTTGCAATCCATATTTTCTTTGCAATATTATTGTTGACCACACTTGCGCGGATTCGTGTTGATGTAGCCGATTCTCGGCAAGTCTGCATCGAAAGACCCAATTCATTGGTGTCAAATCCGGAGTGTTGGATTAACGAGCCTGGGCGCTAAGTTGTCTCAGCAACTGCTGCTGCTGGAGTGTGTGAAGAATTGTGTCTTACAACGGGAACCTGCCGGCCACACATTTGACACCCAACCTCAAGTTGCAAACGCGTTGCCCGTGGTGCGCACTTGAGCAGCTCTGACGGCTTCTTGGACATCAGCTTGCCTGGAGCAAGAATAGTATAGAATAGTAACGTAGCCCCAGTGGTCCGGGGTGCTGCGCAATTTGAGGCTGGGGACCGAAATCAATTGATATGGCTGATAAGGTAGTAAGGCAAAATTTGTATCTTGGGGACAAATCCAGCTACACAAGCGGTCCCAATTGTGCATAATCGCCGCCCTGAGGAAGGTGCTGGCCCGCTCATCCACTAAACTGGGAACCCAACCGTAATCACCAATGAACTCTGAAAACGAAGGAAGTGCTGCTGTGTTATGCTGTGTTCTCATATCTTCATATATCTTCATATATCTTCATATATATCTTCATATATCTTCTACATCATCTACATCCCCGCATGCGGTGCCTTGAACTTCAACCTGGAAGCACTCGGTTGTGGCACCTTTCACTTCACCTGGGCTGAGGCCGTTGAAAGATGATGGTTGAACGTGGTGACATTTGGCTCAGATCGTTGTAGTTTTCGATTCGTGAGATTCCTGACCATTCAACACACAGGGTCAGTCCTGGGAGGATTCTTTGCTCAGCTACAAAATCTGTGGAGCCAGAAACCCATCATGATCAACCCTCACACACCCGCGTTTTCTCGCACAGGTAAGATCTGCGAAGTAGTAGAATCACACATCTAATCCTGCACGCCGAAAGTGGAAATCAATGACCGAATAGAATAAACATAGCCTTCCATTGCCAAACCTCATCACTGTCTAATCGCATCTGAGTTGTGACCGTTGAGCTTGTTGTGAGGTGAGCTGTAGCTATGTCTGTTGCACTTTTGTGCTGCAACTGTGGCTCAACAAGGCACACCGCACTGATCTGCAGAAATCCTTCAGAAGTTTGGCACCCCATTTCCCAATCACCCTGTGAGCATAAGTCACCGATGACATCAAAGGATTCCGTTCCAGCCACATGGACCTGTGTGCCCTTCTGCAACTCTGCTAGACGAAGGCCAGGAAGCGCCAAAGTGTGGTAGGAACTGAGGCCGGACATGCAACCGCTGGTTGGGGTCCGGGAAATCGTCTCCACATGAGTTGGAATATCTTGGAAACGGTATTTGTGGGCACATGTCAATACCCAACAGATGTCATTCGAAGGAATACGTTTCAGTACACTGTGACACATTTCCACAAAGGATCTTGCAAAGGTCTCTCCAATACCCAAAGGATTTTTTTTTCTGTGCCTTTGCAAATCTCTCTCTCTCTCTCTCTCTCTTGCTAGTCGTTTGATATCTTTTGCAGGCGTGGCCCATGTTGTTGAGCCTAGTTGTGGGATTGGGGCGTGCGCCAAAATTTCGTGATGCTGTTGACTTGGAATCCCTTCGGACGAAGGAACTTGGAAAACACTGTCCCCGAAACACCAAGACACACACACACATACGCACCTAATTACACCTCGAGAAAGTGTGATAATGTGAGATTGATGGTGCGCATTGGTGCGCTCAGTTCCCCCTTGCCAAATGTTTTTGCCGCGCCGATGAATGATCAACGTTGGGTAGCATTGAAAACTTGCCAACTGCCCCGCACACTGAATGACCTCGCAATTTTGGGAAACGCGTTCATGAGACAATCATGAGACACTATTGACATCTATTGACACTGTACGAATCTGGCACTGCGATCGACACTGAGACTGTGATCCAAGGAGCTTCCCGGAAGCGTCGCTGAAGCGACAGTAGGCAGACCCATCCTTGTAGCTACATGAATGTCATGGCAAATCATGGCAAGCAAAGATATCGTAATCCCTTCATAGCCTTCATACATCAAGAAAATGAGAAGAGGTCAATTGTCGTGAAGACATCTGGTCCGAGTGGCATCTTCCATTGACGGTCTTTCAATGGAAGTTACTTCTCCCAATTCTTCATGCTCGACAGCACCAGCGTGGGTTGTGACGCACACCAAACAGCCAACCTGCAGTGCCGTGTCATCAGGTCAAATGGTGTCAAACATGAACAAACTCAATGTGACCGAATGAGAAAAATGTGACAACATGTGACAAACCATTGTGAAACGTGGCACAGAATCTGAAAGATATGTCCTTGTTGCTGCAACATCTTGAGCAAAGAAGAGACATGATAAAAACATAAAACGCCGTTCTCTTTGCCTTTATGAAAGTGGTCAAAACAAGCATCACTGGTGATTGGTTTCGAGATTTTCGAGTTTCTAAGCGTGTCTCCAAAATCCAAGGTGCATTTTCAGATGAAAGACGCGCTCAACTTATATATTGGTTGTAACCCCCGTCAACTAGCACTACTACAAAAACAGGACGAACGCAGCAAACATAGGTGCCTCGTTCCTTGCGAATCAGACTTGCAATCACATACGTTCCAGTTGCTTGGATGTTTCCCTGTGTTTTAACACTGAATGGTCTTGCGACAACAAATCTGGAAACCTATTGTGTGGCAGCGATTTCTGCCTGTCACTTTGTTTGCGTTATCTGCTATTTGTTTTCACCACCCGACCTGAATGTGCAAGAACCGGTCTGACATTGCGGCAACTAATGGGCTAGCAACGCGGCATGGGATTCAGCGCACGTTTGAACTTTGAGCCCTACTGGCAGAGGCAGTTCAGCATCTGCAACTGACAACATAGCTCCATATAGTTCCTCATGGATCATAATCACCTTCGAACCTTGATCAAAAACAGTTTCGGCACCAAATGACTATGACGATTAAGAGTCAAAATATGTCAAAATATCAAAACGCAAACCGATTAGCACACAATGTCCCTGCCGGCCTTGTTCTCAGCTTGACAAGATATCGAGCCGACATGTTTCGCTATACAGGGCGGCACTTGACGCTGGAGCGTGTTGGCACAAACTTTCAGATTCTGTGCGTGCTCCGCGGCCACAATGCACTAGTTATTAGTTCAATGACATGTTTTTATCATCAAACATCAATCACTCATATATTTAGTATATATATATATATGTATATATAATATAATATGCATACACACATTGCAGCTGGATACTTTGCGATTTTGATGTTGGATGTTGGGCCATGGCCCTGGCAACAAGTGGCACCATGAAATAAAAGGAAAGGTAAAATTGGAAGAAACTGGGCAAACACTCTCACTATCTCTCACTGGCACATTGGTGCGGTCCAAGTAGATTCTTCTTTTTGGTATATTTTGGAGGATTCTAAAAACATGTTTGTAGGTTTTTGGTGCTTGCTGACAACATCCCTGGCGGAATTTCTCTCCTAACGTGTCTGGCGTAAGGTGTTCCAACATGTGAGCAAAAAAACGCAGTTGCACAATAGCAATGTAATTTCCCACCATTTGATGTCATGTACTCTCATGTCACAAACATATTGCTTAGCATCCCCAGGACATCGTACAAGAATAGAAACCAAAACCGCGCCAATTGTTGACAGAAAACTCCATACGATTTCAAAATTTAAAAGTGATAGAACGATGGTGGTCAGTCACATTTCCTGGCACAAGCCCAGCTGTGACAAAGTCCTCCAATTTTTTGTCACGTGACACTTGTGACACTTGTGACACCGAGTCCTCAACATCTCAAGTTTCTGCTTCAGGAAACTGAGCCGTTTTTTTCATCTCTTTGGACTGAGCAGCACAAGGTTTTCAATGTGCTGTCTAAACTAAATGGAAACCTCTACGGGCTTTACAATTTTTACCCCAAAGGGCCCCTCGATATCTAAGGTCCTATACGGTCCTATCATGTCCTATCAATTCTATCCAGACAGCGAGTCCGATCGATTCTACACTTGAGAAGCCACTGGGTTTGCCTGCAGCCTCAAGATGCACCGCAAAGCCAGTAGACAAGTCGGCTTGTGATCGGGACATGTTGGAAAAGTTTCTGGACCTAAAATCCTGAAGAATATTGAAAAATAAAAAATGTTCCAAGACGCCTCCAGTGATCCAGGCAGCTTTTCCACGTGGGATCCTTCAAATCCTTGGCACATGGCGTAGGCTTAAACTCCAAATGCACAAAGAAGCGCTCATAGCAAGCAGTTGACACACAAGATCCATGCTCCTGTTGTTCACATTTGTTCACATCCTGCAAGAGCAGCTCACTGAAGCCAATTCAGTTGCTGACGCAGAACCAAGCAGCTGCATAATGGCTCACTTGGACCGCATCCTCACACGTGTCACACGACTTGCTATGCAGAGGCTGCCTGATCTTTCGGCAAAGTTGTACATCCAGCTTGGAATGATGCAAAATGATGCAAAGTCGGCTTCAAACATTCAGGTCCTCCATAAGTAGACCATGTCCAGACTCCGGCAGCATGCAACAGGACACCCCACGAGGTGCAAAGAGCTTCCTCACCTGAGGCATTGATGATAGAAATTCGCAGGTCAAGTTCTGATTAGAAAGCCACCAATCAGAATATCCAGAATAGTAGAAGAGCATAGGAGAGTGTACAAGACGATTACAAGACGATTACAATACGTTCATCATGTCTTGACGGCCCTCTCATGTTCTGTCGTGCCTCGTGCTCTGCCTCGCTGTAGGGAACGGTGCAATCACCTCAAAATTTGCCGAAACTTCAACACAAAAAGCGGTTTGGTGCGGTTTGCTTTGACCTTCTGTTGCGTTGCACAGAAAAAATCAAATAAGTGAGTCCATATGAGTCCATATGAGTCCATATGAGTCCATATGAGTCCATGATGCAGTGTTTTCAAGACTTTGTGCCCTGCTATCACCCCAAAGGAATAGCACTGGAGTCCTCCCTTTGGCCAAAGCTTCATAGGAGTCCTAAGCAGCTAAGCAATGTTCAGCACGTCAACTGGTTCACTTTGAACTTCCAAGTCCTTACATATATCTTTGCCATACATATCTATATACAATTCTATACATATGAAGGACTTGTGCGCAAGAAATGTGCTATGCCCTCATAGGCTGTACCTTCGCTGTCCTGAAAGTCTTCACACCACAATGGCATACGGCGGAGAACTCGCAAATAGACGTTCACCTGGCCACGTCTTCGGTTGACATTCTTGTAACACAAGAAGAAAAACTTGAAGGATTTCCATTTCCAATAACTTGCCAATAACCTTAATATGATGGTGTGGAAATTCTTGCATTGCATGAACCTGATTGAAACGAACCTGACTGAAACGCACTTTCGGTGTTATCTGCCTTCCAAAGTTTATATGCTTGGTTTGCGACGTACACCCAAGAATCCTCGTCTCCAACAACTTGCCTATACTTGCCTTGAGATCTTTCGCGAAGGAATTTGTGAGAATAGATGTTTGCAGAGCATAAAAGTGGAAGCCACTTTAGCTTTGAACATCTTTGAAAAGCGTTCAAGAACTGAAAATGGGCGCTGCTCTTTACCACATGGGCGAATTCATCACCTATACTCTGTTCACACGGGTCCTTAACAAAGAAGTCGGTAGCGTTTCCCAGGGCCCCCCCCGTTGTACTCTGGCTCATAATCTGTGCAACTTCTGTGTAATGCTAACTTTCTGACACTTTTTGACTTGTACCCTGACACAGAGGTGCTAGTTTGTGCCCTTGAAACTCTGACACTTTTACTCCTTTTACTTTTCAGCCACTGGTTCCTCTGTTTTCGAGGGTGCATGACCGCTGGGCTCCAGAGGAGTCGGCAATGAGTCCGAGAAATCATTGTTTAGGTTCTTGGGAATAGACTCGAATAGACTCGAATAGACTCAAACAAAACCATCCAAATGCATCCAAATGCATCATTGCAGGTTTGCAAACTGAAACACTGATCACGTGCAAAGTCAAAACTGCTTTGCTTTGATAGACACCTGCACGTTCAACGGCTGAATGAAATCCGCCTTGTCTTCCTATTAATTAAGTTATTAAGATATATAATACATGTTATTTTGGGGTTTGAGGTCAAGAACAAAAACAACAATAATATCTTATAATCTCTTTCAAACATCAGGGCCAAAACTTGGCCAGGGGTGCCGACCGATGAAAATTCCACAAGAATCGCTCGCCTCGGCCAAGTTCCCCGACGTCCATGTGAAGAGATGTGAAGAATCATTTATATAAGCAAAAAGAATGGAAGTCCACGAGGAAAAACTTCGAAAGCGGATTTCAAACCACAGGCTCACATCACTCACAGGCTCTGAACATCTCTGAGATTCATAAATCGTTGGACGAGACACCGTTTTCACGGCTCACATCCTTGAACTTCACAGGTTCTCGAACGTCAAGCTGCAGGGCAATGAGTCACTACAACAGCTGGCGAACGGGGAGCAATCTTGAGTCAATTTTCTTAGCGTGTTGTGTTTTGTATCATGGTGTGACACAAGTGACAGCGACCTCCACATCCTCCACTGATATTATCTTAAAGTCTTATGGTCATCTTTTGAGATACCTTGAGGACCTTGAGGCTTGGAAGCTGATTTGCGCCTCAAAGCGATTCGCCAACTTGTCTCCCCTGAGAGATCGCTTTACACAGCCTGTGCAGCCAAACTGAACACATCCAAATCAGATGCCGTAAGAGGCTGCCACTTCAATGAGAAAACGATAGAACTGATGTCTGTTCAGTTTTCAACCGGTAGCAAATGGTAGCAAGATTCCAAACTGACGTACGGATTCCGCTCTATAAAACTAGCCATTCTTCATCCAAAGTTCCAGCTTGAAATTCCCAGAGCCAAAATGCCGAGAACTCCTAATTGAAATCTCGTCTATTTGATCAATCTTTTGAGATCGTGGAGGTCAAAAGACGATAAAAAGGTCTACAACATGATGTTATTACCATCTTACACAGATGCAGGACAAGGTCTTTTTTTGGGGGGCATTTCATGTTTGCAAAGCACATTATGACCCAGAACTTCTATGGAACGTGTCTTGCATTGTCTCCATTTATTGTTCAAAGCACAACCATGCACAAAGAAGCTGGGTGTAATCAGTCCAGCATGTCCAGCAACATCTCCCAGACAGGCGGAAATCTCCAACTATTGCGTTTCCCGTTTCTATCATTGTGGTGTGACAATTATTTTTGGATCATGTTTGCAACCAATCCAGTGCCAACAAATATCAACAAATGGGGTTTTTGATGGTTTTTGTCGAATATGATTCCATATGGCATGATATGTTGAATCGGCCATAGCAAACCTAGGGATTGAAGGGATCTCCGACCAAGGCACAGCTGCAGCAACAGGCCAAGAGCGTTGCAGCAGCAAGAAGGCAACCTCCGCTGAACAGTAGATCCATGAGATCCCTTGCGAATTTGTTACTTTTCGGATCTTTTAGGTGGGATAATGTGGGATATCAGTGATATCAAAAAAAACAATGATTACATTGGATCTCATTCTGCGGCGTCTTGTCGGGTTCGGAGGCCTCCAAGGCGCGTTCTCAGGCAACCAAACAGCAGCGGCTTGCAGGGTGTCTTCGACCTGTTCACTAAAATGCAAAACGACGAAACTCAGAGCTTGGAACACTTGAGGAATTTATGTTTTTTATTTTTTATTTTTATTTTTTCCTGACTTTCTGAAATTTTCTTGAGACGACGTGATGCACGACGTACGGTGGAGTTCCAGCGCGGCGCGCCGCGCCTCTGCAAGAGTCCGCCTGGTGCCACCAGAAGTAATCGTCGGACCCTGAGCAAAGATCAACATGAAAAAAAACATGTATTAATCATCTTTATTAATTATTTTATGATTTGTTTATTCATGTTGAAAATAATACAATATAATACAATATATAATATATTCATATCATGTATTTGGATCATTCATATCATTCATCCCAGGGTCAAAAAATCCCAAACGATCCATGTGCTGATCCCTTCGGGAGACATTTCCAGCATTGTCGTCAGCACACAGTCCGTCTGAGCAGTTGCAAGTGGCAAACTTTGCAAACAGCATGGCTTGTCGCAGCTTCAACTCTCTGAACTCTTGACGCTCACCAGCTCTGTCGGCCTTTCTGGAAAACGGTTCGTGAATTCCACTGCTATGACCCCACCTCAGAGCTAAAGTTGCTCAGAATGCCAAACATCAACGCAATTCGTCCATAGATGGTTACATAATGTTATATAACATTAACCCCGGGAAAAACATGTTGAATCATTTTAAAACTTCTGCAAGCGCGATAAATACGTGGTTTTCCCATACACCGCTCCAAGAAGCCCATGCTGAAGCCCAGGAGAAAGATCTGTCGGGCAGCATGATTTATGATGATTCATGACTTCACTCTCTTCACTCTCTTCACTGTCTTCACTGTCTTCGCTTACATGCAAATCAAGATCCGTCAAAAAAAAGGTAGATGTGTAGATGTGCTATACCACCCAGATCTTCTGTTTAGGACTTCTCAGAGGGCAATGTGCAGACTACCACAAACACTACGAGTTCAATGAGCTGATGCAATGGTCGCTCTGATGGTATTCTTTCCACCCGCTGCACAGGTCTGGACGCTGCAAAATTGATCAAAATTGCTGTGTCTTTTCTTCCTGAGTGCTTCAGATCTTGTCAGATCTTGTCATCTTGTCAAATCTCAAATCTTCACTTGGCCGTTTGGAGAGTCCAAAATTGCTTCCAAACGCTCGGTGTCCCCGGCTTCAACCGTGATGCCTTTCAGATTCAAAGCTTCGAAGACTTTTCGGAGCTCTTCCGGGTTCGGATGATATGCTCGCAACTCTGCCAAACGACATCCTTTGGGTGAAATGGCTGATGGATGTTCCAAAGGATTCACAGACCAGTCCACAATGAAGGGTACTAAACCTCGTAAGGGCAACTTTTCATATCCCGAGGTGTGATGATCTGCTGCCAACCGCCACTTCAAAGTCTTTCCTTCGGTATTCTCTCGGGAGTAATCTTTGATTGAGCCAATGTCATAGCCCTTTGCCTTGGCGGAAGCCTGCACATCCTCCAACTTTCCATCTGATTGGACGCAGTAGGTAGCCAAGCAAGGCTTGGTGGGACAATCGATGCCAATCCATCGAGCTTCCATTTTTTGTGCTGGGTCAAGAGCCAAGATCTCTAAGTAGACACCGTCTCCCAAGGAAAGCAACGCGTTGTGCGTGCCCAAACCCAAATGTTGTCCTCCAATGCATGGTCGAACACCTGTGAGCGCTTCAAACTTCTCAATGCCTTTATCTACTGAGTCGACACACCACACCAGGTGATCCACTACCAAGGCCGGTGCAGCCGCGGCCTCTGCAGCCATGGCTCTTAAGGCTTCAGTTGCAACGCCAGGTGAATGAAGTGGGTGTAAAGGGAAGCCCGGTGAGCATGCCAAATGATCCAAATGGTACAGCTTGGGCGGAGCGAGCCTTTAAAACACATGTTCATACATGTTCATTGTTTCACATTGTTTCTATATATTTTTGTGTTGTGCAAAATGTATGTTTGCAAAATACTTTGATCTCAGCATCTCAGGTGGGAAGCCATGTCCAGCCAAATGCAGCTTGAAAGTCTCAGTCACAGATGTTGTGACCCAAGGCCAATTGCAAATTGGGTCAAGAAGAGTGAAGAATCATCATTTAGATTATTCAAAATCATGTAGATATATGTAGATCATTTACATCATCTTGATTCAAACATGTCAAACATGTCATTTTTTCATTCAAAACCCATGGCTCTCATCGGCTCTCATCCACCAGGACGCCGCAATAGCACAGAATTTCATCCGCAACGGCGCCTTCTCCGTGGAAGGCACTTTCAGGCCCTCAAGGAGCTTCACCACCTCTGACACTCGGCAAAAGTCTTGAGAAAAGTATTTAACAGTTTAACATGTAAAGTTTAACATGTAAAAAAAAACATGTTTTCTCCCTTGACTTTTCTGGTGTTCGATTCTTGGTCTTCTCCAATCCAATGCTCTGGATCCAGGAATCGCTGATTCTCAAAAACATCACTTCATTGCCACAAATTCCGCCCATGAGAGAAGCTGAAAATAGCTGAAGTACAGCATGTGTCACCCTAACTTTGCACCCCATGTGCTTAGCTTTGACCGAAAAAAAAATGCTGATCCACATCTGCGTAGACCTGATCAACGTAGATCTCAACGTCCAATCGTCCAGAGGGTGAAGCGCTTAGGCCAAATCCATACCTCTCAGCAATTCTCAGCAAGTCTGCCAGTCTGCCGGGGATGAAACATGATGAAACCTTGACCGAGAAACTGGTGCAGTATCGCCTCCAGAAACCATTTTTCAAGTCCATGTCACAATTCTTGAGGCTTGGGCAAATCAAAAACAAGGACTCGAAAGCCAGTTTGTACCAACAATGGCCTGAGATGTGGAAAGAGAAAGTGCAAACTGCAAACTGTACTTACAAAATTCCTGACTGCCATTGTTTCTTGCTTCTGGAAGCTGCACCGAAAAATCATGAACGCTCATGAACGTCTCTCAAAAACTAAGCAATCGGTGTTGATCCTCCCATTTGAGAGCTATGGGTATTGGGCAAAAACAAGGTGGCTTGGCCACGGATTTTGAACCATGCGACCATGAGACTTGTCATGTGTCAACCATGCGTCAACCACAACGTGCATGTGCACGTGACGTGCAGCATCAACGTGCATCCGAGTGGCGAGATTTTTGCAAAGCTCGACACCGAGCCATTCAGGCCGTGAAGACAAACCACCAGAGGCGCAGCAGAATTCGCAGAATTCTCAGCATGTGGCAGATGTGGCCTTAGGGAAATCAGCGACGCGACGAGCAGAACTCACAGAACTCACAGAACTCACATCTTGGCGCTGTTTTCTCACATTTTATCACCAAAAAACACTGTTTTATGCAGCTTTGCATACTTCAAAACATCAGAACCAATGCAATGACTCTGGCGCGGATCCCAAATGACTAAAATCCGGTCTCTACGTCTTTGTTTCGTCCTGCCAGAGGCATCGCCTGTGCTGTCCAAGTGGCTCATGCAGTTGGTAATTCACTTCCCCTTTTGGAAGACGCAAACCTTGCAACAAAATTGAGACCTGTCAGACCTGAAACCTGCCATGAATGGGTGATGTTTGCCAAATGATTGGTCTTTGAATGGTTCAAGTAAGTTCCACACATTCACCACGAAGAAAAGGAGAAGACTTCGATGGTGGAGAGCATGGATTGGAATGCGGATCTGGCCGTCGCGGTTGAGGATGCTCTGCACTTGCAGTCCTTTGCACAGACTTGAGAAATCGAAACTGGGCGACCAGCCAAAGCGGAACATACATGGTGCATCAAACATACACCAAATATCAACAGTTTCCACGGTTTCTCAACATGTCACAGAACTTTTCGTCAAGTCACGGTCCAAAGGCCATAACCCAAGAAGCACATGTGATAAAAATGGCACGAATGAATTGGCACAGCTCGAAGGATCCACGAAAAGAAAGAGTCTGCGTCTTCCAGTAACTATATATGATGTATTTTGAATGTATTAGTTGTTCATCAACTCTTTGACATTTGTTGATTTTGTTGCCTCCGTCGCAAATAGTTTGAAGAGTGCTGAGCAGGGATCAAGATGCGCAGGCCTGACTTGATGTATGTGTGTTGTCTCTGTGTTTGTGTTTTCATATGTTTCCATGATCGTTTTATGTCATACTAACTTTGCGGCTCTCAAGCGTTCGGTCTAGGCCATGGTGCTGAAGGCATCATTTAACCATCACTTGAGCCTGCATCTTGCATCATCTTGAGCATCTCGAACAAGTCGTGCACAAAACGTCAACATTCAGAAAATAACTCTCTGACTGCGACGGCGGCCCGACTTCGAAAGGAAAGCTGTCGCTGATCTTTTTCCATCGAGTTTGCGGCTGTTTTTCTGACAACTTCTGTCGAGTTTGGGGTGAATATTCGGTGGGATATGTGGGATCGGACAGAACTTTCGCTCGAAGGTTATCTTGAGCAGAATGCGCGTAGCCACAAGCAAAGGGGCTTCAATGCTTCAACAATCCTGGCCTTTGATGTTTTTGATTTCCTGGACTTTGTGGGACTCTCGGCAGGCTCTTACATATACCAGCTCTCATTTCTTCAAACCATCCGAAATCACTATGTCGCACTTCTTGCTCCAATCAGCCCTTAAGAGAAGCATATTTAGATTGAACTCGGTGTAAATTTCTATTCCAGGTGCTGTCCGGACCTGGAACTGAACGTCTCGTTGTGTCTCTCCAGGTCTTGTACTCCATGCTGAGTGCACGTCTCAGCACAAACAAAACATGCTGAAGAGCTGTCAAATACCCTGAGGACGACTGAGATCTCACAGTTCGTAGACAATGCTGGCTGAAGATACTGCTGTCTGTTTTAGTCTGCATCAGGCGCCTTGCACCCTAGATCCCGTTCACCTGACCCCATGAAATCTTTTGTCAATGTCGAAATAGCTGCAAGAAAGGCACAAACATAGAGCCAGCACTAAATGTGTCGATGACAAATGTTTAATGTCCTTGAATTCTTCATATATTGAGTCTTGGTCAAAACCTGAGTTTCATTCTCTTGTGCTACAATGGGTCTTCTGCGGTCGCTTCCGAGACCTTCCATTCCTGCGAAAGGTCTCATACCAAATGTCATCAAATGTCTCATACCATGTCAGCGGCGCTGGATTCATTTCGGGTGCGCTTTCAATTTTCGGGGCACTTTCTGCAAGCTCCGCAGGGTTTCAACGGGTTTCACTTCAGGGGTATCTTACTCGAAACTCACCAAATGAATACAAATACATATATCATTTGTTCATTTGTTGCTTCTAAAACAGTATTTGCCCGCTGTTGCAGCAACAATTTTGCAGATCTCGTAGCCCCACTGTTGAGTTTCATCGCACGGTTTCAGCTCAATCAGACATCGCATGCATCTTAATGTCTTAATTTGACTACAAGCAGTAGAGATGAGATGATGTGAAGGGTTGTCCGCGACGATGGCAGGACTTCTTCTGCTTCTTCTTCTTCTTCTTGGAGTTCCCCTCTGATCGGATATGGAGCAGCATTGAGCAGCTACATTCCAGACAGTCAGAGCATGTCCGAAAAATGTTTTTTTTTCACTGCCCACACCTGCGGATGCACCCCGATTCAGAAGCACTTCCCCCCGAATCAGAACCACTGACCTCACAGCTGTGTTTGTTGCTAATCGCCAAAGTCCATGTGAAAGGTGCAATTTGTTCCGTATCAAGTGGAAGATGCATTTTGCGGTTCTTTGCGTTAACACAATGCTCCAAATCTTGGTATGCGCCATATACAGCTGATTAATATGATAATCATACTATATACTAGTATGTCATGTGTCATATGTCAATCTTGCGTGTCAGACTGAGTTGCGAACACTGGGATCAGCGCGCAGAGACTTTGCACCACTATCCAGAACGAACGCTCTTTGCCACAGTTCGGCACGATCCAACGGGCAGAAGTGCCTGGCGAGCGATTCAAACTCTACTCACCATGCTTCCCTGGTTCTTAGACTTGCCATCCACGAGTTTGACGTTTTCTTTGATGGATGGTATTGCTGGGTTCACCAGTAGAAACAGCTGAAACTGGAATGTTGACTGTTATTCACAACGGAACCTTTCCAGCGTCTTAATAAATAGTTCCGAAACTCACATAAACTCACCTGCCAGCGATTCTGGCCCAGGCAGCTAAGGTTTTCATCCATGTGCACCACCCGTGATATTCACTGTTCGGGTAGTTCTGGAGGCTGCATGCAAAAGGCACAGGTGCAAAAGACACAGAACACGATGTTTATTAATTTATTGATGCTTGGTCTCATGATATGTTCAGTTTGATTGGACTGCCGCTGCGAAACACCTTTTGTGACTCATGTTGCCGAAACTTCAAAGAGTGCAAACATAAATGAAAAGTACGGGGAACGCCAAAGAAAAAGTACCTTAAGCCTTAAGCCAAAGCAGAGTTAAGATCAAAGCAACACCATTTCCTGCAGCAACATATCTGGTAGCCAGTTCCACTCACTGTATCTCACTGTCAATCTTTGTTCACGGCCAGTGTTAAATCGCTATTTTCCAAAGCCAACAGAGTCGGCTCAAGGGCGTCCTACACTGTCATTAAAATTTAAAATACGGATGCCGACACAGACCCAATGCATGCTGTAGATGGATCACTGTATGGATTGTCAATCAGACTGTTACTTGTCGTTGCTGATTGACCTGTGCTCTTGGATGGCTTTCTTGGCACGGGTGAAGATTGTAAATGCCGCAAAGACAATGAGAGGAGCAAACACCACAGGTATGACGGCAGCAGCTGCAGGTGAGAGAGCAGCTGCAAAAGTGCACAGACCAGTTGTGGCACCAGCAACAGCGCCTGTGGTTGCAGCTTTTGTGACGACTCGCTGCGCGCACTCTGTGGCACTTATCTCCCCTTTCCGATAATTGACGCTCTCTTCCAAAAAAGCCAAGCTACCTTCCAAAGCTGCTGCAAATCCTGCAGCGTACAACCCACTTTCCAGCGCCTCTAGCTGCATTCTTGAGTTGCAAGCTCCTATTTGCAGCATTGACCGCTTCTAATTCTTCTGGGGTCATGTGAGGTGTGTCTCGGCGGCCCGCCTTGTGGTCATAGTTGCGACCTCTGTTCAACTGGCTGTCTTCAAAAACCATGTTCTCTGCGGTGTTAGGGCCTCCTTGAGCTTTGGCTTCAATGTGCGACGCGTCTCTGGTGGACAAGTAATGTTTGATCTCATCCGTCCCTGCTGCACGAACCGTGGAAGGCACCTTCAAATACAACTTCTCTGCTTCATGCGAAGGCTTGTAGCCACCACGGTAGCGAAAAGACTTTGCCAGCTTGGGGTCTGCTTGAAGAAGCTCTGCGTAAGATAGGGGGTTCGTCGCCGCCAAATCAGCCATTGCAGGGCCCCAGAAAGCACCCACGCCCCAATTTGAACATGTCGATGGTGGATAGCTGCTGCTTCGACTGCTTCGCAGCCAATCTCCGCCAAACTGGCTCTCCACAAAGCGCGATCCCAAGTCGACCCCTCCATACACAAACTGTGCACCATCTACTTGGTCTCTGATTGATACGGCAGCAGGAACTAAGCATGCAGCAACTGTTCCGTTGCTTGGCATAGTCGCTGCGCCCAAAGAGCCCAAACTCGAAATTTCCTTTTCAAAGACATCCAGAGGTATACGCACACCTTGCAAAACCATTTCGGACAACGTGCTAGTGAAGCCTCCATCCAGCCACTCTCTGATGGCACTCCTCAATCCCTGAGAACTTGCGTGCAGGTCGCGAGAGAACATTTCGACCAACTGATTGATGGTGTGTTCATCGCGCTTTCGAGCTCTAGAAGGTGCATCTCTAATCGCATCGTGAAAGACATGATGAGCTTCAATCTCTCGTCTGGTCGCATGAGGGTTCTGAGCACACAAATTCTCCAAAATCTCAGCCCTTGCTTCGACTTTGTGAGGCCACTCTGGGATTTGTTCGCGCAATGCCTGCAACCTGGTTGGGAAGTTGACCTTGTGGGCTTCGCATCTTGCAAGAACCTACGGTGCTGCAGGAGCTCTCGAGCAACACGTTGCATTTTTGGAATTTCTGCCAGCCAACCAAATTCAGGAAAGTACTGTGTCAGATTGCTCATGCACAGAGTCATGGCGCGAGCAAATTGGGAGGCTTCGCATTCTGGAGGGGCATCTTCCAAAGTGTCTTGGTGATTTCCTTTCTCATCAAAATCAAGGGGATGAGCGCGGACACTGATGACAGGCGTGTCCAGGAAGACTTCTTCAACATCACCCTGAATTCTTTGAAACCGCACATCACCAGATTCAAACCAAAGACGATGCAAGGCTCTCCTGGAAGTCTGGTTCCTAGCATGGATTGGCTTCAGAAGGTCGACCAAATATTGCGGCAGTCGACAATGCAAGCCGTCTGCAGGTCGACACTCAAACGTCAATGCGTTCACTTCCACCCCCATGCTGAGCTCCTTCATGGTGTAGTCACAATGGTGCAGCAAGCGCACTGTTTCAACTGCACCCGTTCCAAAACAATGTCTCTGCTGCTGCAGAGCATGATGCCGAATAGGCCCACAATCTTCTTGAAAAGTAGGCTGGTCAAGGCTAAAGAACAGTGGTCCTTCCAAGGTCTCCTGAGGCAAATTGAACACCTCCTTGAAGATCTCACTGAAAAGAGCGGCAGGAAGACCTCCGTGAACGTCCTCAATCATAAACTCAACGTGCCCAGATGAGTGTAGGCAAACACCATTCAGGCGTTTGCCCATTGGAAGTGGGATCTTTGGGGCATGCAACTGAGATTGCTTGTGCAACAAATGCCGCAGCTCGGTCTCGATTTCAGGCAGGGGCTCTAATCCTGTCGCGCGGTGTTGTTCTTCAAATGCCTGCTCAAGTTCATCCACAATCTCCTCATGCGTCTGACTGTTGAGGCCATTTTGGAGAGAAAGCTGCTTTCTGCGTTTTTTGACTTTTTGCAGCAGCCGAACAATTTGCCTGTTCATTCCTGGCTCTGACCGTCCCAATCGCCCCAACCGCCGAGCTAATTGGGGCACAGGGTCTGTGGTAAGCCGCCTTGTTTTCAGCTTGTCTAAGAGCTCATGGATCCGCAGCATTGTCGCATCTGCTTCTACCTGTCCATCTTTGCTTTCCCCAGGCGTACGCCACCCGTGATCATTCCTGCGAGCATAGGTAGCGTGTTGCAATTGCTGAGCAGATTGCCGTGTCAGGCCATGGTTAGCAAGTGCTGCATCCAATGCTTTGAGGCGCAATGACTCCGCATTGGACTCACCTTTGTCACTCTGAAAGCAGCTGACCCCTGTCGCATATGTTTCAAAGCGAGCATGCTCAAGCACAATAGGTGGAACAGAAGACTGTGCTTGAGATGCTTCTGTTGAAGCCAAGCAATCAATGTAAGCAACGTGCAACTTGCCCAGTGAGCAATCCAGCAACGAAGCTTCACAAACAAGGATGTGAGAAGGAACACCTACAGGGCAAAGTCTCACAGAGTAGAGCCAATTCTTCATAGCACCTTCAAACTGCCGAAGGTCTGACTCATCTCCCAACTTTCCAGCAGACATGTTGCAGTTTAGCAAAGAAACTGCCTGCCAAAAAACAAAGGCCTGCATACCTGGATGGAAATGCTTTGCTGCAATAGAGCACGTGTCTCGACAAATCAAGAGGATGCATTCTTTGATGGCATATTGAGCAGACTCTTCCAGCCGTTCCTTGCTGGCTAAGCCAAGGGCACAATGCAGCCACAAGGCAGCATTCTGAAAGCACACGACGGTCTCAACCGTGGTTTCGGCAACTCGGCTGAAATCAATGTAGCGCAAGGCTGTAAGATGGCTGTAAGGTAAGCTTGGTGGAAACTCCTGTCAGCTTTCCATTCCTCCAACACTCTCTCCTCAAGCTTCTCAAGCGCTCTTCGGTGTCCTGTAGTCTGAAGATTTGGGTTAAGAGCTTCTGAGAGGGCGGGGACAAAGCATTGCCCTTGCGACCCGCACGGAATGCAGAGAAACTATCCTTGTGTATAGTCTGGAGCCAGCCACGCGTTGCCATGCTGGCAGCCAGCTTTCCAAGAAAATTGTAGATGCTATCCATCTCAGTATCCCCAATGCAACTCCACAGTACACTGTTCACCGCACCCAGCGTTTCAGCAGGTTTCTCCGCGCAGGAAACTGCTACCTTCAGAAGCTTCTGCATCCAGCCGAATCCTTTTGGCGCAACTTCTTTGAGAGCTGAGAAAACAGCGTCCTGAATGACCGAATCTTCCACCAAGCCCATGCACACCAAATCCGACGCTGAGGAAATACTGTCCTGTACAGCACTTCTCGCCTCATTCTTCTTGGAGACCAGTGCATCTATCTCCGCTTTCAAGCCATCATCCTCAACGCACAAACCTTGGTGCGCAAGGTCATGTTCTTTTTGCTTCAGCCTCAGGATCAAGAGCTTTTCTTGCCACTTTCTAAGCTCCGCCGTCGAGACGGTTGATTTCTCAATTGCTGAGAGAAGCACCTTCCTGCTTGCATTTAAAAGCACATTGAAAAGTTCCTCTGTTTCAGCCTCAACTTTGATGCCCTCACATTCGACGCAAGCTGCAGCTTCCATGGCCGCATGCGCAACTCGCAAAAAGTACGCCCCAAGGCCGTCCAAACTGTCTGTGCTTTTTGTGGCAGCAAGAACCTTCAAGCTTTTGCCCATGATGCGCAAGTAGATACCTGACTTGGCAGGCAATCCTGCGCATGCCAAGGCAGCAACTTGGCTTGCTGAAACACATGCCACATGAAGCGGATCCCTCAAGCAATCCTCCTGCGTCAGGTCTTGTGCCTCAAGGTCTTGTGCCTTAGCCACAATTCCTTGGGAATGCACCGATTGTTGCGCAGCTAGCGGCGCCAACAATCCCACCGCATCAGCAAGTAAACGGGCAAAGCCCGGGACTGCGCCCTGATCCGTTACTGCATGAAGGTTCTTTGGCAGTACCCGAAGGCTTTTGAAGGCCCCTGACTGCTCGTTCCAAACACGAACCACGCGTCGTATCCTCCCATCACCATCGGCCACCATTCCTCCAAGGGTGCCGTGAAGACCATTGCAACTGGAGTCCTTGGAAAGGCCATGAATCTCCACCAGGGCATTTCCTTCAGGACGAGTGGAAGAAATCTATCAAGGAGCTCCTGCTTCAAGTTCAGCTGCGGCCCCAGATCCGACGAAGTGCGAAGCTATGCGAAGCTCCCATGCGAGAACAAAGTCCTCTGACAGTCTTGCGAAGTGCCGGGGAGATCACAAGCTTGGCACTCACAACCGCCTGTTCCTGGCAGCCCTGCTCAACAAAGCTGCTACATTCGAAGCATCCACATGCACAAAGAGGGACAGCAAGCGCATCAATGGTTGCATCTTGATCAGAAGCAAACTCAGCAGTCTTCTCTTTGGAACTCAAAATTTCAAAGGCTTTGTTGAGCTCTTGCATGAATGCTGTGTTTCCACCACGGTCTGGATGGTGCAAGAGGGCCTTTGATCGATAGGCTGACTATGGCTGACTTAATTTCTTGGAATGATGAGTGCTGCCCCACACCAAGAATCTTCCGCAAGTTGTCCATGGCTTTGTAGATGTCAGCGCGAACACAACCTAGGAACAAATCAGCCCACTGGGCCGTTCATGCTCATGCGCTGAAGATGATGGCAGCGGCAATGCTACAAACTCAAGACGTCCAACTTCTTTTGACTTTCATCATTGCAACGATCTCTGTTCATGTCGCTGTGGCGTCTCAGCCCTTTTCACAGGAAACAGCATGGTCTCCTGGGCATCCTAAAATGTCAGCTCAGAGACGGACAGACCTCGCAGGCACATCCAGCTTTCCAGTGAACACATCCGACAAAAAATCAACGAAGCAACAAAAAGCACATGATCTGATTTGTCTGCTCAGATGGATGGACCCCAACAAGAATCTTAGGCCGTGGAATCATTCAAAATTTAAAGAATGCAGATTATTGCAGATTGGAATGATTGGAATCAAGTCTGGACATGTCTGGACAATCTAACGTACCTAACAGCTGGCTCTGAGGTCTGGACAATCATCCACAGCTCAGCTCGTTTCCATCGCCTCCCAGGGAACGATGCCAGGACGGATGCCAGGCATTTCCCACATATTTCGCATATTTCCACCCTGTTCCAGTGCACTGCCTTGGCATTGTGAGACCCTGAATCTGGCTGAACTGCCTTTTGCATCCTTTTGCATCCTGGGTCCAGCCTGTGCCGCTGCAAGAAAATCTCTGACACCACAGCATGTGCTCAATTCTATGAAACTTCCACTGCAACTCGAAAGAACACCCCGTTGCGACTTGCAATTTCATAAGCTGACTATAGTTTGTTGATGTTTGCCAAAAGACTGCAGGAGGTCTTTGGATGGTTCGAGTAAATCCCGAGCATTCACCAGTTTGCCATTCTGCGAGGCGACTCTTTTCTTTTGGCTTTTCAATCTCATGAATGAAACACATCCGAACAGTGATGACAAATTAAGTGAACTTTGCTCTGCGCTTACCAGCCTGTTGGTACATCAGTTAATAAAACCCTTGATATTAACATCTTGGTGATTGTCTCCATCCGTTATTTTCAATAGGTCTATGTGGTTCAACATTGATCGATATGTTACCCTTGTTGTTTTGTTCTAGAACGTCTGAGTCTATATCAAGATTTGATGTTGGAATATTGACATTGTCCCAGTTGAGTTCGTCCTTGAAACTTTAGTAGTGGTACATTCTGTTTGGATGACCTTTGACATAGACTTTACATACACACCGAATGGAATACTTAAAGCATTTGTCATCCTAATTTTGGATGTTGATACACGCTCGTTTGAGTTTCGACCATTCAGGTAATTCAATGAACCACCACAGGTTGGGTCATACCTGTCATCATAAATGAATTTTAGTTTGTCAATCTACAACCAATCCGCTCTCTGACATCTCCATCCTGTCAGTCGCGATTTGATTAAACCTTTCAGTGATTTCCTCTTCGATGGTGATGTTGTATCTTCTACTTTTGATTGCTTCTCTGAATTTCTCTGACATCTTCCTTAGTCTTGTTAACTGTTCTTACTCTTCGTGGCAAAGACCTAATATGACTTTCATACCCTCGTGTTCTCGCAAATACTCTTTGAGTTTAAAAATGTTTAAAATCTTGGGAAGTCTTGGTTAATTTGAGATACTGAAGTGCCTGCCTTGAGCCTTGATGTCGGAGTAGGAATTGACACAACGATTCTTCGTCGGATTCCGTCGGTGGTTGCTTTGAACATCTTTGAACATCTTTCTGAACATCTTTCTGAACATTTTTCTGAACATATCTGAAGATCTTTAAGCCTTTCTGAATTCTTCTGAATTCCGCTTTATAGTGCTTTGATGTGCCTTGTCAAGATCTCATGCCTCTCGAAACTTCCTTCAGTTCATACTTTGTAGTCCTGTCGGCCTGTCGAGATTGTCGAGATTTGAACTTTGTTTTCAACCCCTTTGAAATTGATTTTCCACTTCGAAGTTGTAGGTGTTGTTGTCTATCTTCAATTTCTTGGGTTCCTGTCCATTCCGTTTCAATATCTCACCCTGTTCGGATGACAAAAGGTAATCTAAACAATCTGCTGTTGAAGCTCCATTACAGTATATTCAGTAACTCTGTATACTGTATATTCTATATTTACTATTTTGTTTGTGTTATTATTATTGTTATTATTATTGGTTGATGTTTTTAAAAGTAGATTTTGAGTTTGATTTGCCTGTGGAGGATGTTGAGGTTGAGTTTCAACAATAAACATGTTCTTCCAACCTTGTATCCTCTACCATTCTTCTCCTTACTATTTAAGGTCGCATTTCTTTAAGTAGTTTTGGGGTCTCAAGGAGTGTTCAGGTAACCGGTTGCTGCCTGAATTTCAGCGTAAGATAACGTAAGAACAACAGCGCTGACTCCATTTTTGTCCGCAATTTTCTCAATTATTTTCAATTCCATTTTTTTGCATTATTTCTACATTTTTTCAAGATGTCGACATCCTAGAACAAGCGCAATTCGACAGCACAAATCACAATGTCTGACAAAAATCCTCAACCAAGATGAACATCTGCCGCATCTGCCGATCATGCTAAGCCCAAGACGGCGCTGTCACCTCCACCTTCCAGACCTAGCGGCAGCTGCATGCGGCGCACGTGCGCGCGTAGCGATCAGCGGCTCTCAACACAACTTCAGACTGACTGCAAGCATGAAAGACATTGAAAGATGAAAAAGATCCCTGTATTCCCCAGTCCATGCAGTGCGAGGCCTTAGATCATCTCAGATCTACGTTGCTAAGACGTTTTTTTTGCATCCGCTATGGACGTCAGGGCAGCACAGCTTTCTGCGCATTAAAATCATTAAACATATTAAAAAAGCAGCGTGGCGTGATTTAAAATTTATGTAAAATTTTTATATATTTCTCGATGCTCATCGCTGCATTGGTCTACATAAGACCCAAAGCACAAACGTCACAGGGCGGACTTGCACCACACCGTTGTCTCTGGCTGAAAAGACAGCTTCTTTTTGAATGCACTAGCGCAAGCGATGTTGTGTTGCACGATATCCGTCCTGATCTGCCTACAGCCTGAATCTTTTGCAAACCTTTCACCCGCTTCCACGTAGAAAGTCAACAATCCCATGTTGCGAGCATTCTTTGCCGCAAAAAAGAAATGCAGCCACAGGTATGCATGCTCTTCATGCGCGTAGCTGCTCTGTGGGCTTACAGCTTGGTGATGCGTCTTGAAGAAGATTCCGCTGCCCAAGTGGGCAGTTGAATGGTTCGCAACGAGAACCTTCCCGGGCAAACTCCCAGTAAGGATGCGATCAATGACCAGCCGAACTGCCAAGACCTTCTCTTTCGAGACTTCTCGGAGGCCATAGACTTCTGTTTGCAGCTTGCCTGGGTGGCAAGCACGTTAATGGACATTGTCCTAGTATACTAATACCGGGACCCTATGGAACCCATTGTTGAACCTTAAACGATAGGAAATTACACAAGTCGACAAGGCCTTGAATATCTTGAAGCTGTCTTTGTGGAGAAGGCCCTAAGCATAGTTGCCAAACAGGGGTGGGGCATAAATGGTCACAAGGACATGACTTTGTAAGTCTTTACAGCTTATGCGTCACCCGATGGCCGAAAGCCGGGACTGAATGAAAAAATTGGATATGATTGGAGTCTGTGTGGCCTAACACTGTCTCTGCACTCTTGACTACAACCCGCTCAATATATGTCCGTTTTTTATGTGTTTCTGGCTATCTGCAAAAATTTAAAGCTCCTGAGCAAACTTGGGGGTCACGTTGTTTTTTTTTCCGTGCGAGGAGCACAGAGAATAAAATCATGTACCTACAGTATACATGTTTTGCCTATGGCCTACGGTATTTCAAAATATAGTCACATGTTCAGTTCAGAAATTGCAAACATCTAACCGCTTGTGGCAGAGCCAGGGTTCTCGACGTCCTGGCCTTGTGTTGGGCTATCCGTTCCATTGCCGATATGCAATGAACCAAATCAGATTCCACTAAAACCATCTAAAACCAATCTACCAGTCTACCAGAACTGGAAACTGCAAACTTCTTGGAAAACCTGAAAAACTTTGGGTAAAAACGGTGAAAACCGTCTGCAAATGGAAGTTGCAGTAGTCCGAGAGAACCATGTTTACCATGTCCGCCTCATGGGGCTGTAGTTCTCGCAGCGCCGCATTTGCCGGTGGAGGATCGAGTTCCACAGACAAACTTTGGACATCCACCAAACCGAACCTTGCAAAGTACAGCTTCACGTCTGAAGAAATGTACATCAACCTGGAACGGGATGTTTTCTAAGTTTCTCCGCCGTTTCCCGTTTTCGTCAGGTTTACTGTTTAGATTCGAAAGGAACAACTTGGAGATAAATGAAAATTGTCAAAAACAGACTTTGCAAAAATTTGCGGGATTGCAGTCTGCATTCTTCTTGTGATTGTGGGACCCTGCCGCCTGTAATCCAAAAACAACTCCTCTCCAGCACCAACTGGGCGCGTAGTCAGGATGTGGCAAGTGCCTTTTTGCACCACTACCCGCACATTGGCCCTTACAGAGTGGTTGATGAAAGCCGAAGAAGACGCAATGTACCTTAGCTTGTTCCAAGACTACCCCGTGAGCTGGTTGCTCTTCACAAAGTCTGATTAATTTGTTTCGAGCAATTTTTCTCCCCTTTCCCCAAAAATACATATACGACCTACAACTGACATTCCACATTATGCTGGGGTGGGTGGGCTGCGAGATGACATGGAGTATGCCGGGCATGGGGTACATGAGAAATACCACAACAACTACCTGTGAGAGCGTCCGTTGAATGAACGCCCCTGGTAATGCATGCAAGGCACCTTTCCAGAACACAGTTGGAATGTCAGTGGGGTGTAGAGCAAATCAGAAGTTCGAACCATGGCATGCCGTTGCGTGTTCAACTGCATACAAGTGAGTTATGATATGAACAATAGTGAGTTACTAGGTAAAAAAGAGTGACTTGATAAATATTAACAAGAGTGAGTTACAAAAATGTGCGTTGTTATATGAAGAATAACGCGTTGTTAAAAACAACAACGAATTAATATGAAAAACAACATTGTCGTATATGCAAGGTTGACGTATTAAGGGTATATAGTGCGTTCTTAAAGTTCAACAAAAGTGAATTACAATGATAATAACAACAAACAAATACTATACACAAACAAAAACAACGGTGAATTACAAGTAGTTCCCGGGCAGGAAGTTTCAAAATTGAAACGTTTATAGCCTATAGAGCGGAACAAAGGCTGTGCCTATAGGTGACAGGCAAGCCCCCGGTGCTTCGCAGCAACAAACTCTTGACTTGTCAATCTGATGCCATGTTTTTGAATGTCGAACCTTTTCTCATTTCATACGATCTCATCGCGTCGCAGCTTCTCTTGAAAATTGTTCATTGCATCCCACTGTCACCGCAGTCGGTGTCATCGCATCTCATCTCAACTCATCTCATGTCTTCTCAGTTTTTGCACCTCATCTCATCTCATGTCTTCTCTCCCTTTCTCAGCTCCTCTCAGCTGATCACAGCTGTTCTCATCTCTTCTCATGTCACCTGAGACCCTTCACAGCTCTTCTCAACTCTCCGCAGCTTATGTCAACTCATCTTATGTCTTCTCATCTCTTCTCTCCTTTTCTCACATCTTCTAAGCTCTTTTCACATCTCCTCAGCTCTCTTCTCTAGCTCAAAACCTGCCCCAAAAACGGATCTCGGCGAAAGCAAGCGACCCCTACGCTTTCCACAGAGAAGATTTGAGACGAAGCTTTTACACATAGCAAGCTTTACAGACGCTCTTCGCAGAGACAGAGAAACTTTTACACAGAGACAGAGAAGCTTTTACACAGAGAAAACTTTTACACACAGAAACTTTCTCACAGAGACAGGCAAACTTTTACAGAGAGACGAAGAATATTTACTCATAGAAAGCTTTTACGCAGAGCAAGCTTTTACACAGAGAAGCCTTTGCATAGCGAAGCTTTTACACACAGCGAGCTTTTACACAGAGAAGCTTTTACACAGAGAAGCTTTTACACAGAGAAGCTTTTACACAGAGAAGCTTTCACACAAAGAAGCCCCTACACAGAAAAGTTTGTACACAGAGAAGCTTTTACACACAGAGAGCGTTTACACACATAGAAGCATTTACACAGAAAAGCCTTTACACAGCTTTTACACACAGCGAGGCTTTACACAGCTTTTATACACAGAGAAGCTCCTACACAGAAAAGATTTTCCACAGAGAAGCTTTTACACACAGCAAGCTTTTGCACAGAAAAGTTTTTGCACACAGAAGCTTTTACAGAGAGAAGCACTTACACAGAGAAACTTTTACACACAGAAGCTTTTACACAGAGAAGCCCTTACACAGAGAAGCATTTGCACAGATGGGCTTTTACAGGCAGAAGCCTGTACACACAGAAGCTTTTACACGTGGCAAGCTTTTACACAGAAGCTTTTACACAGAAAGCTTTTACCCAGAGCAAGCTTTTGCACAGAGGATTTTACACACAGCACGCTTTTAACCTGAGAAAACCTGATGACAAATCACTATCGCAACCTTGTGATGCAGCCAGTCTTATACATACGATTTACGATTTCCAGCTGCAAAAGACAAAAATATACAAAAATATTAGGCATGCGGCCGCGGTGGGCTGATCGATCTATCTATCTATCTATCTATCTATCTAATCTATCTAATCTATCTAATCGATCTAATCTATCTAATCTATCTATCTATCTATCTATCTGTCTATCTATCTATCTATCTATCTAATCTATCTTATCTATCTAATCTATCTAATCTATCTAATCTATCTAATCTATCTAATCTATCTATCTATCTGTCTGTCTATTTATCTATCTGTATATCTGTCTATCTGTCTATCTATCTATCTATCTAATCTATCTAATCTATCTAATCTATCTAATCTATCTAATCTATCTAATCTATCTAATCTATCTAATCTATCTAATCTATCTAATCTACCTAATCTATCTAATCTATCTAATCTATCTAATCTATCTAATCTATCTATTTATCTAATCTATCTAATCTATCTAATCTATCTAATCTATCTAATCTATCTAATCTATCTAATCTATCTAATCTATCTATCTATCTGTCTGTCTATTTATCTATCTGTATATCTGTCTATCTGTCTATCTATCTATCTATCTATCTATCTATCTAATCTATCTAATCTATCTAATCTATCTAATCTATCTAATCTATCTAATCTATCTAATCTATCTAATCTATCTAATCTATTTATCTATCTATCTGTCTGTCTATCTATCTATCTATCTACCTATCTATCTATCTATCTATCTAATCTATCTTATCTATCTAATCTATCTAATCCATCTAATCTATCTAATCTATCTAATCTATCTAATCTATCCAATCTATCTAGTCTATCTGATCTATCTCATCTATCTAATCTATCTAATCTATCTAATCTATCTAATCTATCCAATCTATCTAGTCTATCTGATCTATCTAATCTATCTCATCTATCTAATCTATCTAATCTATCTAATCTATCCAATCTATCTAGTCTATCTGATCTATCTCATCTATCTCATCTATCTAATCTATCTAATCTATCTAATCTATCTAATCTATCTAATCTATCTAATCTATCTAATCTATCTAATCTATCTAATCTATCTAATCTGTCTAATCTATCTAATCTATCTAATCTATCTAATCTATCTAATCTGTCTAATCTATCTAATCTATCTAATCTATCTATCTATCTGTCTGTCTATCTATCTGTCTCTCTGTCTATCTGTCTATCTGTCTGTCTATCTCACGCTCTGTCTGTCTATCTATCTATCTATCTATCTGTCTGTCTGTCTGTCTGGCTGTCTGTCTGTCTGTCTGGCTGGCTGGCTGTCTGTCTGTCTCTCTGGCTGCCTGTCTCTCTATCTGTCTACCTGTCTATCTGTCTATCTGTCTATCTATCTATCTATCTATCCAGCTGGCTATCTATTTATCTCATCTGTCTATCTAACTATGTATCTATCTATCTATCTATCTATCTATCTCTCTCTCTCTCTGTCTGTCTGTCTGTCTGTCTATCTACCTGTCTATCTCCAAGCTTGAAAACTAAGCAAGTCTGCGAGACTTCCTCAATTTTTGAACTTAACAACGTCAAAAACAAAACAAGTCTGCGAGACTTCTGCAGTTTTTGAACTTGACAACATCCAAAACGAAGCAATTCTGCGAGACTTCTTCAATTGTTGAACATGACAACATCAAGCACAAAGCGATTCTGCGAGACTTCCTTCAAAAATAGAAAGTTAAGTGCAGCGCTGACAGCCTCGTACCAATGCGTTTTGCGATTTTTCCACTCCACCTGTCTAAAGTATTGCGCCTGCCACGAAAAATTGATGCCAGGTCATACGAAGTGCTCAACCTGTCACGCAAAATCATCTTAGCAAACCTACAGATCTGATGCTCCAAAATGCAACCCCTCTCAGGAAATCAGCGCCCTGACCTCCTAACATCTCTCATGAACATGTCTTTTGTACTGCGCCTCCACGGAAAATGCATCTTTGCAGATCCTCTTCAAATGCCCCACACCTGACATCGCTATTGGAAATGCTACAAAACCCTACGTTAAGGTGCACAATCCCTTGCGCCTGCCACGCGAAACAACATCTGAACCTCCAAAAGTGGCGCGAGCATGTGGTGTTTTGTACATTTTGACTTCGAAATGTGCTTCGCGCCACAATGGCGTGCACTTTTTCAACAGCGCAACTTCCAAAAGTGGTCCGAATGTGAGGTGTTTTAAGCTTTTTCACTTGTAAATGTGCTTGGCGCCACAACGGCGTGCACTTTTTCGACATCGCAACTTCCAAAAGTGGTCCGGAGCTGGTGTGTTTTGTACATTTTGACTTCGAAATGCGCACTTTTTCGCCATCGCAACTTCCAAGAGTGGTCCGGAGCTGGTGTGTTTTGTGCATTTTGACTTCGAAATGTGCTTCGCGCCACAACGGCGTGCAATTTTCATCTCTCATCTGGCCAGATGGCTCCGCACCCGCCGCTTTAGCGAGCCTACTTTTCGACCCTCCGGAGCCACAAATCATTGGAAAAACACTGTGTTTCGCGGCTTTCCTACCTTTTCGCGCACCTGCATCTTCTTTCTTCTGAGTCTTTCTCTTCTCTGATCTTCTCTCTTCTACTCTTCTCTTCTCTCTGACTCTGCACATCTCTGCTTTTCATCTCTCCATATTGTCGGAAGTTTGACTTCTAAACTTCCTTCGGCCAACAGCGAGTTACAAAATTACTTTACTTCGTGTGATCCCCACCATGACATTTATCGATTTGTTACTGGCAAATCTTCCGGCATTCTATCTGACATATCTTCTGGCATTCGATCTGGCATTCGATCTGGCATTCTATCTGGCATATCTTCTGGCATTCTACCTGGCACATCTTCAGGCATATGTTCTGGCATATCTTCTGGCATTCTATCTGGCATTCTATCTGGCATATCTTCTGGCATATCTTCTGGCATATGTTCTGACATCCTATCTGGCATTCTATCTGGCAAATCTTCTGGCACTCTATCTGGCACTTTATCTGGCATACCTTCTGGCATTCGATCTGGCATATTTTCTGGCATTCTATCTGGCATATGTTCTGGCATATCTTCTGGCATTCTATCTGGCATATCTTCTGGCATATCTTCTGACATCCTATCTGGCATTCTATCTGGCCAATCTTCTGGCATTCTATCTGGCAAACATTCTGGCACTTTATCTGGCATACCATCTGGCATTCTATCTGGCATATCTTCTGGCATTCTATCTGGCATATCTTCTGGCATATCTTCTGGCATTCTATCTGACATGCTATCTGGCGTTCTATCTGGCATACTATCTGGCCGTTGAGGTCCAGCAGTGCTCACTGAGCTCGGAAGGTCCCAGGTTGAGGTCCAGTGGTGCTCACTGAGCTCGGAGGGTCCCAGGTTGAGGTCCAGCGGTGCTCACTGAGCTCGGAGGGTCCGAGGTTGAGGTCCAGCGGTGCTCACTGAGCTCGGAAGGTCCCAGGTTGAGGTCCAGCGGTGCCCAGTGCGCTCAGACCCTTGCAGTTGAGGTCCAGCAGTGCCCACTGCGTGCGGAAGTTGGCGAGGAGCTTGGCGAAGAGTTGGCAAGGCGGAAGTGAACATGGAAGTGGAGGCAGAGGTGGTGGAGGAGAAGGAGGAGGAGAAGAAGGAGGAGGAGAAGAACAACTCTGATAAAATCTAACAACCCTGACCTGGCAGGTGGGGAAATAACAACAGTGAGTGATTATATTATCAAGAAGTGAGCTAGGATGTTAGACCGATTAGTTATGTTTATTCTCAAAAATGAGCAATTTTGGAAACAGGAGGTGCCTTATTATATGTCAACAATAGTGGGCTATCCTATGAACAATAGTGAATGCTCGTATCAAAAATCATGAAGTATTATATAAATAATCCAAACAGAGTTTTTCTGCAGGCAAGGCACATCACAGGAGCTGCTTGGTCGGTATCCTTGGCGCGGACGCCTGTCAGGAAGTCTGCAAGGCGCCTCCGGTCACCATGCCAGTACTGCAGCAAAACCTCTATGTCCTTCTCAGACGTCACCGTGATGCCCCCGACGCTCTTCAACCCACCTTCCAAATAGGTCGAGACCTTGGTTGATCAAAAAGATCAAGTCATCGATCAGTTTGGACAAAATGGATATACGGCAACATTCAGTGATTTTCATCTCGTTATCTTTCGAAAATCTTTATACATCTTTGTACATCTCTTTACATCTGTAAAAATATTTATCCATGTTTTGCGTCCGTTTTACTTTTCACATATTTTTACATCTTGATACATCTTTATGCATCTTCAAACCTTTTTTTACATCGTATCACATCTTTATACATCTTTATACATCTTTTTTACATCTTAATACATATCTACATTTTACGTCTTTTCGAAACTTTTTACATCTTCATAATCTTCATACATCTTTAAACATCATCATACATGACCTTACACCGTTTTACATCTTCCTACCTCTTTGCACATCTCTCCACATCTTGATGCATCGTTGTACTTCTTTGTTTGTACACGTCTTTATGCCCATTTTTGTATGCACATCTGCATACATCGTTGTATGTACGCCTTAGTTTGTACATCTTTGTTTGTACACCTTTGTCTCTAAATCTTTTTTATCTACATCTCCCAACATCTTTTTACATATTTCTTGTCTTTGTCCATCTTTTTACATCTTTGTACATCCTTGTACCTCTTCATCCATCTTTATCTTGCCCTTATGACAGGCTGCCCTACTTCCTGTCATCAGATGCCTTCAATGGCCTTCAATGCTTTGCTTCAGGTTGAGCCAGGCAACGGACACAAGCGGCCCAGAACGGAGAACCTGTCCTTCAAAGAGATCAACAGTGGTGAAGCGTCCGAGGCCACTGCCAGGCCCTGCTGTAGAATCTCGCAGCTCTGTATTTACCTTGGAACACTGAACGCGACAGAGAGCAAAATGCCAAACGGAAAGGAGCGGAAAAATAGACTGATGAATGAATATCAGCAAGTGGTGAACAAGCCAGAGCAAAGCGTGAGCAAAGCAGAAGCAGGAAACCTTCGAAGCATGAATTGGAAGGGGTTTTTAAGGGCAAGGCAAAAATGACACCCGGTGGAGGCGGAATACTGCGCATGTCATCCTTGCAGTCTGATCTTCCTCTGCCTGCCTCCTTCACTCTGTCTGGCAATCCTTTCCTTGCTGATCGTATCTGATCATATTTGACCACAGCCGGTGATGAATTTAAAATACTTTCGTATGAGAAAACATAATAGCACGCGTTCAGGATCCTTTTGCTCAATACCTCTGGGGTGTTTTCACGGCGCAATGGGCCTCGTAGCCGCGCTTCCCGCGTGTGCTTTAAAACCTTCTTTTCACCTGCTATCCTCCTTCCTTAGGGCTCAAGAAATCTAAAAATCTGCGCTATTCCACCTGGCACCTGGGATATGCACGTTTCTATTTGCTGTCGCTGTTGCGATCGCTGTCGCTGCTGTCCCTGTCGCGCTGCGGCGGCTGCGGCTGCTGCGGCGGCTGCGGCTGCGGCGGCTGCGGCTGCTGCGGCTGCTGCGGCTGCTGCTGCTGCTGCTGCTGCTGCTGCTCTTGCCGTCCTTGGTGTTGTTGGTGTTGTTGGTGTTGTTGGTGTTGTTGGTGTTGTTGGTGTTGTTGTTGTTGTTGCTGCTGTTGTTGTTGTTGTTGTTGCTTTTGCTGTTGCTGTTGCTGCTGTTGTTGCTGTTGTTGCTGCTGTTGTCGTTGTCGTTGTCGTTGTCCTTGTTGTGGTTGCTGTTGTTGTTGTTGTTGTTGTCGTTGTTGCTGTTGCTGTTGCTGTTCCTGTTCCTGTTGGTGTTGTTGTTGCTGTTGCTGTTGCTGTTGCTGCTGCTGCTGCTGCTGTTGTTGTTGTGGTCGTCGTCGTCGTCGTCGTCGTCGTCGTCGTCAGTGTTAACTAATGTGTCTAGCATTCTCAGAGGCTGCTTCACGATGTTGATTTTTCGAAAGTTTGCCCTGGCGCTGTGTGCTGATTGAAGTTGTTGGCCACTAGCTCACACACGGTAGCAGATCAAAGCAAGAAGCCTTTGCCGCACCAGGCAAAGAAAGCATTTGATGCTTCACATTCAGGTCAAAAGACCGTCTCGAGACACGTCCGCCCCAAAATTTGTCTGCGAAAGTCGCAGGTCAGCGTTGGAAGCCTGGCCTTAGATGAAAGCGCAGCATACAGAATGTCTTGGAATCCAAAGGCCCAAGTCTTCGATAAGGCTGTTGCCAGCTGTCATGTTTTGACAACTCAAAAAGAAGTTTGTCATCGAGGGTGGCTGCGAAATGGTAAAAAATGGAAGAAAACAAAACGTTTGATCGATGTTATTCTATTGCCGTATTTGGTCCCAGCGGTCCTTAAGGCAGGGCCTCTGCTTGGCAAGCACTGAAAAGAGTCAGGCTAGTTCTGTTCACTTGCGCTTTGTGGCCACATAAATTCTTATCATCCCGTCCTTCCAAAATATTAAGAACCAAGTCCAAGCCAATTGCTGGGTGGTTCAGGACTGGCACAAAATCTGCGATTGTACTAAGCATTGAAAACAAATATGTGCAGGAAAGAATGCTCAAAATCATCACAGATCAGAAAGAACACCCAAGAATGCACAGATCGCAAGCGAAGAGCACCCGTGGAAATCCATGCAGGGGACAATACACCCTAGCTTCCGACTCAAAGCACAAGGCCCACAGTGCGGGCGTGGATCTGGCTGATCCTTTTCAGAATTCATCACTATTCATCCTCAAATTCTCGTTTCATTGTGAGCTTTTGCTCCTCCTCGATTATCTGAAGTCGTAAGAGGGGGGCTTAGCCAACCCCACTTTACGAATTCAAATTCAAATTTGAATTCGTAAGGAGGGGCCGGGGTTCCTAACAAGTGGTCCTAGTAAGAACTGAGGCCCCTCCTTACAAAATTCGTCCCCCCTCTGCGAATTCAAATTTGAATTTGAATTCGTAAAGTGGGTTTGGCTAAACCCCTCTCTTACGACTTCAGATAATCCAGGAGAAGCACCAGCTCACAATGAAACGAGAATTTGAGGATGAATAGTGATGAATTCTGACAAGGCAAAGTGCACACCGTTGTGGCGCGAAGCACATTTCGAAGTCAAAAAGCAGGTCAGCCTCGGAACACTTTTGGAAGTTGAGATGTTGAAAAAGTGCACACCGTTGTGGCGCGAAGCACATTTCGAAGTCAAAATGTACAAAGCACGTCAGCCTCGGAACACTTTTGGAAGTTGAGATGTTGAAAAAGTGCACACCGTTGTGTCGCGAAGCACATTTCGAAGTCAGGTTTGGACCACCTTTGGAAGTTGAGATGTCTAAAAATTGCACGCCGTTGTGGCGCGAAGCACATTTCGAAGTTAACATGTACAAAAATGTGTCAGCTTCGGAACACTTTTGGAAGTTGAGATGTTGAAAAAGTGCACGCTGTTGTGGCGCGAAGCAATGCGAAGCACATTTCGAAGTCAAAATGTACAAAGCGCACCATATTCGGACCAGTGTTCGAAGTTGAGATGTCGCAAAAGTGCACGCCGTTGTGGCGCGAAGCACATTTCGAAGTCAAAATGTACAAAACGTGTCAACCTCGGAACCCTTTTGGAAGTTGAGATGTTGAAAAAGTGCACGCCGCTGTGGCGCGAAAAACATTTCGAAGTCAAAAGGTACAAAGCGCCACTTTTGGACGTTTGAATGTCGTTTCGCGTGGCAGGCGCAAGCGATTGTGCACCTTGTCAAAAGTCAGCAAAACGTGAGGGTTTTGTAGCAATTTCAAAAACATTGGGAGGCGTGGAGCATTTGAACACGATCCGCAATGGAAGGCCTAGTACAAGAGACATGTTCATCAGGGATGTTAAGAGGTCAGGGCGGAGATTTCCTGAGAAGGGGTGCATTTTGGAGCATCAGATCTTCAGGTTTGCTAAGATGATTTTGCGCTACAGGTGCCGCACTTCGTATGACCTGGCATCAATTTTTCGTGGCAGGCGCAATACTTTAGACAGGTGGAGTGGAAAAATCGCAAAACGCATTGGTACGAGGCTGTCAGCGCTGCACTTAACTTTCTATTTTTGAAGGAAGTCTCGCAGAATCGCTGCGTTTTTGATGTTGTCACCTTCGAAAATTGAGGAAGTCTCCCAGAATTGTTTCGTTTTTGACTTGTCCTCTCACAGAACTGCTTCGTTTTTGATGTTGCGAAGCTCAAAAACTGAGGAAGTCTCCCAGACTAGCTTAGTTTTTAATTTTCAAGCTTGCAGATAGACAGATAGACAGATAGACAGATAGACAGATAGGTAGATAGATAGATAGATAGGCAACTACGACTACAACGACCACTACCACTACACTACACTACTACTACAACTACAAATGCAAATATACTACGCTACATTACACTACACTAATTACATTACACTACACTACACACTACACTGCACTACACTACACTACACTAATTACATCTAATTACACTACACTACACTAATTACACTACAACCCTGACTACTACGACTACGACGACGACTACTATACTTCTACCACCACGACGACGACTACTACTACCACTACCACTACCACAGCTACAACTACAATTACACGACTACACGACCCTACATTACACCACACTACACTAATTACACTGCAGTACGGTACAACTACAAATACAACTACACTACACAATGTCACAACACTACACTATCTACATTACATTACATTACATTACATTACATTGCATTGCATTACATTACACTACAACTAGAACTACAACTGCAACTGCAACTACAACTACCACTATATTATGCTTTACAACATACACTATAATTACTCTACGCAACATTGCAACTACAACTACACTGTTTTACACGACACCACACTAGACTACACTGCACTATACGACACTACAATGCACAACACTACAATACACTACACTACACTAATTACACCACACCACAACTACAACTGCAACTGCAACTACACTACACTAATTGCACTACATTACAACTACAGCTCCACTACACTGCACTACAACTACAACTCCAGTACGCTACGCTACAACTACAGCTACAACTACAACTACCGCTACAACTACAACTACAGCTGCACTATAGCACACTACATCCAGCAGTTGTGGTGAGGTGACCGCTGCAACCATTGCAACCACTCCAAAAAACACAACTCCAACCACCTGTCAGTCCATCAGTGGATTTGCTCTGCCATCCGTGATTCACAACAACCAACCTCTCCTATAGGCCCATAGGCTTCCTATTTTTGAAACTTCCGCCACCGCCTTGTGCGGTACTACTGGTAGAATCTTATAGATCCAAATGGCCCGATGGATTTTTTGCAGCCCGGGACCTGATCCTCAGCCCAAAGCCCACAGGCGCACTGGCCCTCCATGGCCAACATGCTTGCAATCTGTGCGCCCCTTCTTGTCTTTTTGGGTCTCTATTATCACTCACTGCGATCACTGCCGGCGCTGCATCCTTGGACAGAAAGATAAGAATTTATGTGGCCACAAAGCGCAAGTGAACAGAAATAGCCTCACTCTTTTCAGTGCTTGCCAAGAAGAGGCCCTGCCTTAAGGACCGCTGGGACCAAATACGGCAATAGAATAACATCGATCAAACGTTCTGTTTTCTACTGCTTTTGACCATTTTGCAGCCACCCTCGATGACAAAATTCTTGTTTGAGTTGTCAAACATGACAGCTGGCAGCAGCCTTATCGAAGACTTGGGCCTTGGGATTCCAAGACATTCTGTATGCTGCGCTTTCATCTAGGGCCAGGCTTCCAACGCTGACCTGCGACTTTCGCAGACAAATTTTGGGGCGGACGTGTCTCGAGACGGTCTTTTGACCTGAATGTGAAGCATCAAATGCTTTCTTTGCCTGGTGCGGCAAAGGCTTCTGTCCCACCCGTGAAGGTTGGGGGGATGCTTATACTTGACAAGCCCTGGCAGACGGGGCAGAAATTTGACACCGATTTCTCGACAGGAGCGCCAGGATCCTGCTTTGATCTGCTACCGTGTGTGAGCTAGTGGCCAACAACTTCAATCAGCACACAGCGCCAGGGCAAACTTTCAAAAAATCAACATCGTGAAGCAGCCTCTGAGAATGCCAGACACATGAGTTATTAGTTAACACTGGGTAACGCCAGGTAACGCTAGATTTGTTTGGCATCAGAAGGGGCATCGGAAACAAGGGGTCCGGCGCTGCCAAGCCATAGAGGCTGAATATCTCTTGGGACCGAGCTGTCCCAAGATGCGCTCAACCTGTTCAGGTTTTTCCAGCTAGTTGCTACCAATTGGAGCATGCAGGTTCCTGCCAAAAAAGAACAGTATTTTTTCCAGCCATATGAGGTTCCGCTCGGGATCAATCCAGCCAGAGTGTCAGAATGATGCATCCAACATCTGGAGACGTTATCATCGATACGTTGAATTAGGACAGGTCAACATGCAGGAGATTGTGAACTTTGAGCAGTCACAACAAAACGTCGAAGGAACGTTTCCAATACAAAGCGACATTTTTCTTCTGAGCAGGATCTAACCACTCGCCAGGATTAGACCGGGAACACTGGAGCAGAAAGGCCAATACTTTATCAGGGAACACGAACTTCTTATGTAGATAGATGCTAGCCACACGATTGAAACCAAATTCGGACAAATGCAGCGATGATATTGCACGAATTGGGATACGATTTGCTTTCAAGAGTCCCACAACGAAAACTTGAAAACGTCTAGCTAACTTACCAAGGGTTAGTTCACCGGGCTGCCAAGCATGGGTCGCAACAAAATCTAGACTTAGTTCTATCCATGAGACTCTTTCTTCAGCCGTGGCCCCCCTCACTGGGACAAATCAGTGAGGAGCAGAAAGGTAGCTAGCCAGAGTTCTTGCGGCAAGTTGAGAGATCCTGTTACGACCAGATGTGACAAACGAAAAGTCATGCAATCTTTCAACTGGCCCCAAGACGCTGGGAAGACTGCGCAACCTATGAAATTTGATGTAATGAACTGCGAGTGTTTGCCTAAGATTTTCAGGGATCGGGTTGCCATTGCTTAAAATGTTAAGGATAGAAGTTTCCACTGAACCAGGTTTGATCACCTCCGAAAAAACGCGGCACGCGCCTGTGCACGCTGAAATTTTTGACCGCACGCGACGTAGGGGTACACAAGGGCACGGCGTCGCAGTCCGTATATACGGGGGGAATTTAAACGCTCCAGATCATCCCGCGCGAAATGTTCAGTTCGTGACATCAGAGTAGTGACCAAATGAACTTGTAGCCCAACTGCCTGGGAAATGAGATCGCGAAAGCAAGAAATTTTAACTCGGAGTTTCTCTTTGGTGCGGGACTTGGCTAACGCATTTGTGCGGGAATTTCCTTCAGTTAGGTACTGGCATTGCTGCGCATGGTTAGACACGTGGGCTTTGACTTTTCGAAGTGAAATTGTCCCTTGCCGTTGAGCAAGGACCTGCCCCATCTTTTCCCATAAATCAGCATTGTCTAAGTGACCCAGCACTGCAACGGTGGAAAATGACAACCCACCAAGCGGTTAACTCCATTCAAGACATTCATGCAATCGGTATATACTGTAAGATCACCCCTAAAAAAGGCCAAGCAATACAGAAGGGCATAAATCTCAGCTCTCTGAGAGCTTTGGTCACATCCCGGGAGAACCGCATTCCACTCATGAGAAGCTTACCAGAAAGCCGACGCAGCAGTCCGAAGTGGCTGCCATTTGTTTGCAAAGGCCGATCCATCTATAACTAGACGACGGATGGCCCGAGAGCGTAGAGGAGCAGAGTCTTCTGTTGTTAGTATGGAGACACTATATTACAAGATAATATATTACAGATGTATTATAGGCAGACGAGAAGAGTAGTATCAAGACAATATATGACTAGTACAAGACAATAGTTTGCATCGTATTTTTGTAAAGTTTTTCATACACAGAGCTTTTTACAGACAGACGCTTTTGCACACAGAGACTTTTACACACAGATGCTTTTTACACACAGACGCTTTTACACACAGACGATTTTGCACACAGACGCTTTTGCACACAGAGACTTTTACACACAGACGCTTTTTTACACACAGACGCTTTTACACACACAGAGACTTTTACACACAGAGGCTTTTACCCGCAGACGATTTTACACACAAACACGTTTACACACAGAGACTTTTACACACAGAGACTTTTACACACAGAGATTTTTACACACAGACGCTCTTACACAGACGATTTTACACACAAACATTTTTACACACAAACACTTTTACACAAGCGCTTTTACACACAGACGCTTTTACACACAGACGCTTTTACACACAGACGCTTTTACACACAGACGCTTTTACACACAAACACTTTTACACACAAACACTTTTACACACAAACACTTTTACACACAGAAGCTTTTACACACACACACGCTTTTACACACACACGCTTTTACACACAGACGCTTTTACACACAGAGTCTTTTACACACAGACGCTTTTACACACAGACGCTTTTACACACACACGCTTTTGCACACAGACGCTTTTGCACACAGAGTCTTTTACACACAGACGCTTTTACACACAGAAGCTTTTACACACAGACGCTTTTACACACAGACGCTTTTACACACAGACGCTTTTACACACAGAGACTTTTACACACAGTTGCTTTTACACACAGAGGCTTTTACACACAGAGGCTTTTACACACAGAGGCTTTTACACACAGACGCTTTTACACACAGACGCTTTTACACACAGACGCTTTTACACACAGACGCTTTTACACACAGAGGCTTTTACACACAAACACTTTTACACACAAACACTTTTGCACACAGACGCTTTTACACACAGACGCTCTTACACACAGATGCTTTTACACACAAACACTTTTACACACAAACACTTTTACACAGAGAGACTTTTTACACACAGACGCTTTTACACACAGAAGCTCTTACACACAGAAGCTTTTACACACAAGAACTTTTACACACAAACACTTTTACACACAAACACTTTTACACACAGAGACTCTTGCACACAGACGCTTTTACACACAGACGCTTTTACACACAGACAAGTCCGGCACAAGTAAACTCGCAATTTTTCCTCAGTTTTTGACGATCGACCCTCATTTCGTGCGAAAGGGTTGCTCGGGGACAAGTAAACTCGCAATTTTTCCTCAGTTTTTGACGATCGACCCTCATTTCGTGCGAAAGGGTTGCTCCAGGACAAGTAAACTCGCAATTTTTCCTCAGTTTTTGACGATCGACCCTCAATTCGTGCGAAAGGGTTGCTCCAGGACAAGTAAACTCGCAATTTTTCCTCAGTTTTTGACGATCGACCCTCATTTCGTGCGAAAGGGTTGCTCCGGCACAAGTAAACTCGCAATTTTTCCTGACGATCGACCCTCATTTCGTGCGAAAGGGTTGACGTTTCGTGACTCCCCGCCGGCACCACCCTCGGCCTAAAGAGAGAAAGATAAAGAAGGCGAGA